>SJYC01053702.1:0-10118 GCA_006408675.1 Madoqua kirkii | reverse complement strand
CTGTGAAAGTGCTGCACTCAGTATGCCAGCAAATTTGGAAAACTCAGCAGTGGCCACAGGACTGGAAAAGGTCAGTTTTCATTCCAGTCCCAAACAAAGGCAAGGCCAAAGAATGCTCAAACTACCACACAGTTTCACTCATCTCACATGCTAGTAAAGTAATGCTCAAAATTCTCCAAGCCAGGCTTCAGCAATACATGAACTGTGAACTTCCAGGTGTTCTGTGAATATAGCATAGTTTGTTTACCTATTCTCCTATTGACGAATCACTGTGGTGCTTCCAGTTTGGCCTTTATGAATAAAGTAGTTGTGGACACTCTTGACCAAGTCTTGGGTCAAGAATGTTGACCATATTTTCATTTCTCTTGGTTAAATCCTGATAAGTAAAATTGCTGAGTCATAGTGTACTGTCTGTTTAGTTTTATAAGAACCTGCTTGATCTTTTCCCAAAGTAATTATACCATTTACACTTCCACTATAGTGCATGAGAGTTCTGGTTGCTCCACATCCTTGCCAGAATCTGGTGTGTTCATTCTTTTTAATTATAGCCATCTGGTGGGTGTGTAGTGCTATCTTTTTACTGTGACTTAATTTGCATTCCCTGATGACTAATGATATACAGTTTTTCATATGCATATTGGCTACTAGTATATCATCTTTTGTGAAATGTTCACCTCTTTTGCCCATTTTCAAACTAGGCTGTTTATTTATCACTGAATTCTAGGAGTTCTTTATATCCTGGATATCAGTCTTTTGCTGTATATATATTTCTTAATTTTTCTCCCAGATATGACTTGCCTATTTCTTTCCATTTTTGTTTTTTTTTTTTCCTATTAATTTCCTTTTTTCCCCTTACCCTACTTTATTTAGAAAAAAATTTTTTTGACATGTATACACAGCGATATGTATTTATTTATTTTTGGCTGCGCTGGGTCTTCGTTGCTGCACTTGGACTTTGTCTAGTTGTGGAAAATGGGGACTGCTCTCTAGTTGTGGTGCACAGGCTTCTCATTATGGTGGCTTCTCTTGTTGCAGAGTATAGGCCCTAGGCTTCAGTAGCTGCAACTTGCTGGCAGTTGGGTGAGTGGACTTCAGTAGTTGTAGCACAGGGGCTCATTAGTTGTGGCTCATGGGCTCTAGAGCTCAGACTCAAAAGTTGTAGAACATGTTCTTAGTTGCTTCACGACATGTGGAAACTTCCTGGACCAGGGATTGAACCCATGTCCCCTGCGTTGGCAGGTACATTCTTATTCATTGTGCCACCAGAGAAGTAATCCTATTAATTATTTTAATGCTGTCTTTTGACAAGTAGACATTTTTGAGTTTAGTGAAATTTAATTTATCAGTTTATTAATTTATCGTTATTGATTTTTCTGTTCTGAGTAGAAAACTTTACCTACCTCTGAGTCATGAAGATATTCCTTAATGTTTTCTACTAAAAGCTTTATGGTTTTAGCTTTTGCATTTAGCTCTATGATTCATCTGAAATTTATTTTAGTATATATTTAGAGGTAGAGGTTGAAGTTTCTTTATATTCCCACATAGATATGCATCTAGTCAAGTGTCATTTGTTGAAAAGTTTCCTTGCCCCCACTGGATTGCATTAGTATGATACTTTTATTAGAAATCAAATGACTGTATAATTTTGTAACTATTTCTGGGCTCTCTATTCAGTTCCATTGATCTATTTATCAATCCTTTTGCCAGCCAGTACCATACTGAATTGATTTCTTTAGCTTTGTACTAGATACTGAGGCCAGGAAGTGTAAGTTCTTTAACTTTGTTCTTTTCCAAGTTTGCTTTGGATATTCTGAGGCCTTTGCTTGCTTTTCTCTCAGCAGTTTTTAAAGTGCAATTTTTTTTTTTTTTTTTTTTTTTTTTTTGCATCAGATCCAAAGCTTCCTTCCTTACTGACCTCTAAGTAGGAGGGAGGCAAAAACCAGATCCAAGTAAATCTCCGGAGAGTGGGGTTAGGGGTGGGTGGTTGAGGGACCAGGCAGGATGTTTGTTCTCTCAGTTATATACTTTTGATTGGAATGGGAATATGTGACAAACCACAGAGTTTTTACCACATTATTACCTAAAGCTGCTTTGACCTTTGGCATATGCAAAAGTTTTGGTCTCATTCTTTCAGCTATATTCACTGAAAAAATTAATGATAATAGTTGCTGCAGTAAAACATTCTCCACACTTTCAGAATCACGCTATCTATTCTTTTCATATTTTCTGTAGCTGCAAGAGCTAGTTTAGTACCAACACAAGGCACTAAATAAATTTTATTAGCTAAAATTTGTGTTATTACAAGTCATAATATCAGAGTGTTAAAAGAAGCATTAAAGCTAACCTAGTTCAATCCTCCATCTGATCATAAGGTTTCCCACTAAATACCAGCTTGTACTGACTTAAATAGTAATAGGGTACTCACAGCCTTAAGCATCTACAACAGTTCATTCCATGAATTCCTTTCAAAATCCACTGGGAAAAACAAAACGAAACAAAAACCTGACTGTTACTGCTTCCATAAGGGAATAAAGAAGACTGTGGTCCCAAACTAAGATCACTGTTATTCCCACTGCATACTTTAGAGAACTTAGGGTCAAACTGTGAGGAAGAGCAGCTTGAAGTGAAGTTGCTCAGTCGTGTCCGACTCTTTGCAAACCCATGAACTGTAGCCTGCTAGGCTCCTCAGTCCATGGAATTTTCCAGGCAAGAATACTGGAGTGGGTTGTCATTTTCTTCTCCAGGGGATCTTCCCAACCCAGGAATCGAACCCTGGTCTTCCACGTTATAGCAGATGCTTTACCATCTGAGCCACCCAGGAAGCCCCTAGGCATATGCAATTGTAAGAGTACAGCTATTTCAACTGATTCTGATATGCCACTCTTCCCTCTCCACCAAAATGAGAATTTATTTCAATTAGAGCAAATGTTTCTACAGGGAATATGATATTTGCACAGTATAGAGAAGTCCTAAATTTTGTCATTTATCTAGTATCTAACTATGAGTGGCATATAGACTCGTAGCAAGGGTCTAGTTGCTGTGAGTGGGGGATACTCTGTTGTGATGCATGCGGTTCTCACTGCAGTGGGCTTCTCCCTTGTGGAGCACAAGCTACAGGTGAACGGGCTTCAGTAGCTGAAGCTCATGGGCTCGGCAGTTGTGGTTCACGGGCTCTAGAGCATGTGCTCAGCAGTTGTGACATACATGCTCAGTTGCTCTGCAGCATGTGGGAATGTCTCAGACCAGGGATCGAACTATGTCCTTTGTGGAATTCTTAATCACTGGACCACCAGGAAAGCCCCTATTCTAAATATTCTAAGTGAGCATCTTGGTGTGGGGGAGGGATACAATCCAGCTTCTTCCTCATCATAGTGTCACAGTGATGACATAAGTACCTTTAGTCTAGGAGGAGCCCCACTCCTGGCTTAATTAGTCACTGACATCCTAATGCTTTACTAGTGTTTTAGGTTTACTTCTTGAAAGATGACATCCATCATACCTGCATGGGACATGGAAACGAACAAAATTCTTGTCAGCTGGGCTTCCCAGGTGGCGCTAGTGGTAAAGAATCTGCCTACCAATGCAGGAAATGTGGGTTGGATCCCTGGATCTGGAAGATCCCCTGAAGTAGGAAGTGGGATACCCACTCTAGTATTCTTGCCTAAAGAATCCTATGAAGAGAAGAGCCTGGCAGGCTACAGTCCATGGGGTCACAGAGAGTCAGACTCAGCTGAGCACATACACACCGATGGCCTATGCAGGATCTCTCACCTCTCAAAATAATAAGAGGAAGCTAGAAAATAAACCAAACGAATATGTTATTAAAGATAAAAGGAGGGCCAAGAGTTGTGGCAGAACAGGCTCATTGGAAATTGCCTCTTGTTTTAATAATTACATTTTGGTTTATTAGGGCCCTAGGCATTAGTATAATTCTAACTTTCACCTACAAAGTTAATACAGTGTAAGCTGCCTGGGAGTTGGAGACATATTTCTGAGGATTGGTCTAGTAAGCTCATACTTTGCTTTTGCATTTAGGGCTAATATTTTTTGGGCAAGGACTTCACAGGCAGATTTAAATTCCCAGCTCAGTCAAGCTACATATTAAATATTTTATGAAACCAACACTAAAAAGTGACTATTGATGACAATACTTTTGCAGCTAGTCTCTTAGCCTTTAACTTCCAATTTTGCTTTCTGCAATATTATTCTTTTCGACTCAGTCTTCAAGTTTTCAACTTATAGTTGTTGTGCTACAGTTTTAAAATTACTTCTTGTTTATAATATTTGCAATTTAAAGAAAGAGTTATGAATTACTATATCGGGATTTTTTTTTAATTGTAAAAAGCTTTTCTACCTCCTTTTCCCAAATATACTGTGAATCTTATTTGACAGGTTTGTATTTTGCTAACCCATTAACTCCTAAGTTTTCCCTCAACCCTGATCATCTACAATTGAGAAAAAATAAGTTTTAATATCTAATAATACTGTTAGCCAATCATCATAATAGAATGGCAGATTGCAAAATTTTTGAGGGCAGAAGCTCCAATTCACTTGCTTTTGTATTCCTTTTAATACTTAGTTCATCCCATGGTACCTACTTTTAATACCTTTATTCACTTTATTGTTTGCTATATTTGGATAGATGAAAAATCCAGCAAAATTCACCTTTATTTAGGGTAGCTGAGTTTTTCTAACTTCGCATTATTTAGGGTAGCTGGCAGTCTTAGTTTTATCTCCATTGCAACTAGATTGGCACCAGTGAAACTCTTAAATTTTCTTAAAAATCATCTATTTTTTATCCAGGAAAATTGTTACTATGGCTTGGTGTTTATTCCTATGAAATATTGTAATGAGTTCTGTCTAAATGTAGCGTTGTCTTCCTCTCTCCAAGTGGCCAGTCTGATCCTAAATTTCACTCCAACAGTATGGATTTGGCAAACAACAATATGTTCCATTAGCAAATAATCCCTTCATTTAAATAAATGCCTTCCTTTCCCTTAAGTACTTTTATTCGAACTGAGGGACTTTGGGCTACAAACAGACATCCTTCCCTTGAAAAGTAACATACAATAAACATCTTGAGATTCCTTCTTAGAGAAACTTCATAAAATAAGAGAGCAGAGTGTCATACGGTGCTAGTAAAAGAAATTATGAATTTGTAAATCTTGGTCCATAGGGTCACAAAGAGTGGGATATGACTGAAGTGACTTAGTATGCATATCCAGTTATATTGTTAAAAGAAGTTTGAACAGACCGAAGAAAGAGATGTGACGGTGACAGACAGTTAAATCTACTGCAGAAGGAAAGCTCACTTTAGGAGTACTTGCCATATATTGTTCCTTACCCGCAATTCCCATCTGCTGCTGCACTTTCCTCATTTCTCTGGCTGTGTGTTCGGGGTGCTCAGTCATGTATGACTCTTTGCAGCCTGATGAACTGTACCCTTCCAGGCTTCTCTGTCTATAGAACTTTCCAGGCAAGGAAACTTTCCTGGAGAGGGTTGCCATTTCCTCCTTCAGAGGGATCTTCCTGACCCAACCTACTGTGTCTCCAGCTTTGGCAGGCAGATTCTTCACCACTAGTGACCCCCTGGAAAGCCCATTAACTTGGATACTTAACAGAAATAAAGCCATTAGTGAGACTTTAGAAAAGGGAAATCTCTTGTGAGATTCAACACTGGAAACATGAAAGGGGGTGGAGGAGGAATTACTGCACTAAATGAGATAAGATAAAGCTTGGAGAGTTAGACTTTTTTTTTTTTTGATAGGGAGTATGCTTTCTTTGGGCTTCTCTGGTGGCTCAGATGGTAAAGAATCTGCCTGTAGTGCAATAGACCTGGGTTCGATTCCTGGGTTGGGAGATTCCCTAACGAACGGAAATGACAGAAGAGCCTGCTGGTGGAGAAGGAAATGGCAACCCACTCCAGTGTTCTTGCCTGGAGAATCCCAGGGACAGAGGAGCCCAGTAGGCTGCTGTCTATGGGGTCACACAGAGTCGGACACAACTGAAGCGACTTAGCAGCAGCAGCAGCAGCAAAAGTGTCTTTCACATTATACAGTTGCATAAGCATGCAGTTTCCATTGTGATATTCCAAAAGGGGCAGATACTCAATTTTGTTGTGTGAGTGAAATGCTGATATTATATTAGAGAGTTTCTCTAATGAGAAATGCCTGTGATTTTCATGTCATTCTCAAATAGGTCTTTGACCTTAAAAAGCCAAGAATTACTGGTCTAGATGTTTTCTTATGTTACCATGTATCATAAAAGACTATAAATCCAAAGATCCTAACTAGATGAAGCAATTTCTAGGATTTATGAAGTAGTGGGATTTTCTTTGGTTCTTTTGTTTGTTAAACCATAAGTGAAGTTCTGTTGAAGAATGTTCCAGTTATTGCTTCCCTTGTCCCCTAATGAAAGTTCTCATGGCTGAATAATATTCCATTGTATACAGTCAGCTCTTTTTTATCTTTAGGTTTTGCATCCATGGATTCAACCAACTACAGATAAAAAAATATCAGGGAAAAAAATTCCAGAAAGTTCCAAAAAGTAAAACTTGAATTTGCTGTATACAGGCAACTGTTTACACTATAACTATTTGCATAACATTTACATTGTATTAGGTATTATAAATAATTTAGAGGTGATTTAAAATATTTGGGAGGACATGTATGGGTTATGTACAAGTACTATGTTATTTTATTTAAGAGACTTGAATATCCATGAATTCTGGTATCCGCAGGAGAAACCAATTGCCTTTGGATACTGAGAGTGACTGTATATGCCACATCTTTATCCATTTATCCATTGATGGACTCTTAAGTTGCTTCCATACCTTGGCTATTGTGAATAATGCTGCTGTAAACAGGAAAGTGCAGATATCTTTTTGATATCCTGTTTTCATTTCCTTTGAATGTATACTTAGAAGTGGGATTGCTGGATCATATAATTCTATGTTTAATTTTTTCATGAAGCTCCATACTGCTTTCCATTATAATGGCAGCACCAATTTGCATTCCCACCAACAATGCACTAGGGTTCTGTTTTTTCCCCACCCGTCCAGCGTTTGTTATCTCTTGTCTTTCTGATAATAAATAGCATTTTCTAATGGGGAAAAAAAAGAAGAACGACTAACACCTCACTTTCATGCTTCCTTTAAAGACACAAACAAACGAAATACACAGAGCTGGGATTGCAGGATGTACTGCCCACCTGTAAACTAGAGGTAGGGACTATATGTTATTAATCTTTGTATTCTTTATAAGCAGGACCGTATCTGGCATAATAGATGCCCAGCAAACAATTGTTGAGTGACTCAACATTCAGCTCAGTATAGTGGTAATGACAAGACTCAGTTTGAGAGACATTATTTTGGTTCAAAGTAGAGCTACTTATTTTTGGATGGGGCTGGAAATGTTTTTGTAGAGGCAAGTTGGGCCAGGATTCAGTGCCAGCCCTGGCAGATGGATTTTTTTCCCCTAAACATTTGTGTCCCACCTCAACCAGAAAGGGATCTGGGTGATTAGGGAGGTGGAAATAAAGCTTTATAACAGTTCAGGAGGCACTCTATAAGTGTATTCATCCCATGCCAATTTAAGGGCACATTTCTCAAGTTACATTTACCTAGGTTTGCCCCAGAATGAATGAGTCCTAATCTGTTTTATTGTAAGTACTTCCCTCTCGTCAACGATTCAATTATTATTGTTGTTATTACTGAGACGCGTTCTTTGATCCTTCGAAATCCTGCTCAATCTAGGCCTCAAGTGTCCCTGTAAGTCTCAAGGGAAAACGACTTTGGCTGAAGTCGGCGCCCAAAGCCACACCCTCCAAGAGGCCTTAAGAGACCTGGGGCTTTCCTGGCAGCTACTCAGCTGCTGGCAACCACGCGGCGCGTCGTTATCCCATGGCTTGGCACCGAGGTCGTCCCCGTGGGAGGCCGGTCCCCTTCCTCCGCGCCGCGGACCAGCCGCTTCTGGCCGGGACGCGGCCCCTCAAGCCGCCCCGCCCGCCCCGGGCTCATTTGCATAGGGGCGCGCGCAGCGCCGGCGAGCGGGAGGGCGGGCGCGGCGGGGAGGCGGCGCGCGCGCGCCCTGACAGCTCGGCCCTGCTCGCTCACTCGCTCGTCCCCGGCTTCCGAGCACAGCATGGCGGTCAAGGTGACTCTAACTCTCTGCTGCTGCCTTTATTTCATAAGAGACATCCCAGGGACCCTGCCTGCAGCCCCTCACCTCTTCCCATTGACTTTTTGGCCTGATTGTTAGATGGCGTGTCCTGGGGCTCCAGGGAGAACTGTGCGGGGCTTGGACCGGAGGGAGAGGATGCCCGGCTGGGGGAGGGGAAGGAGGAGGGATTGTGAGTTGGAGGGGCTTCTAAGGACCACTGGTCGGTGAAGAAGGAGTATCCTGCCCTAGGAACATGGGATTGTGAGCCAGCAGTTGGAGGGCATCAGAAAGGGGGTGGGAGGAAGTGGCATGGAAAGCCGGGGATACCCAAGACATCCGTGTATTGTGTTGGGGGAGGGGATGAGTAATTGAGTATTTGGGGGCCACTGGAGCTAGGGGCAGCGGTTGGCATTTGAGCTGCAGGTGACCGGATGTCTAAAGTATTTAGAAACGTTGTAGCTGCTTTCACTATTTTAGGTTGGGTGGAGAAAGAAAGGCGTGGAGATAATTATATTCTGTATTGCTTTCCACGGAAAGAAAGGCCAGTAGGCCGTGTGATTAATTTGGGTGTTCCAACTTTGCTGTTGTTTCTGCTCTTGCTGGACTCTTGGTTTGAAGGTGGGTGGATGCTGACTGCGTCGCTAGTGGATGTGGAGTAAGGCCACATGCTCCTCATGGCCTTTCCTTTCCAGCCCAGGGGAAATCTGTCTGATAGGTTTGCTATTTCTTAGGCTCTTCACACTTGTCTTTTCACGATGTGATCGCACAACTCCAATTTGACAGTTGTTATCTGTATTAGTGCTTTTAATTTGTTTTCAACTAAATGCACTTGTAAAAGATAAGAGCATTGATTGTTAGCATCTGTGAACTCTAATCTGCAGAGATTATGTGATCTCTAGTGAAGTATTAACTGGCTTTTTTTTTTTTTTCCCTTACAGACAACCAAGCGAGGTGATCCTCAGGAGTTAAGAAACATATTCCTACAGGTAATGGCTTCTGTGCTGTGTTTCTTCTTGGTAGGGCTGGGGTGGGGGGAAGGTGTAAGTCTAGTACTTTTTAGGCCTTAGCTTTCAGGAATATTTTATCAGTATTTTCAAGTTTCCTTCAGAACATGAGAATAAATAATATAGATTATAACTTATTTTATTAAGATATGATAAAAAGATTTCCCTCAAATTATTTTTTTAATGACTTACATTAAAAAAAAATCACTAAGGAGAAAAACTGCAGCTTCCCTTAAGCATTGTGACCAAAATAAAATTTCAAAACATATTGACACACTTGTGCAATTGATAGGTATGATTAAAATTCTTTGTTCTTTGAAAATTATGTTTATAAAGTTTTCCTGCTTCTAAGCAATTCTCTTTGCAATTTGTTATAGAGATAATAATATAGTTATTCTTAATTTGTGTGTGTCTTTTCTTCCTCAGTTTATTTTTATTATATCCATGGGCTTTGGCGGTTGTGTTACAAAATGTTACTGTCTGTGATTCTTGCAAGAATCCACCTTCAGTTCTGCTAAATTTTTATAATCAGTGACTTGGCTGTAGACTTTAAAAAAATTGGCTTGGTTTTTTGTTTTGCTTTATTTCTTAATTTCAGAAGTTCTGCATGCAGGAAATTGTGTTTAAGTACATATAAAGGGAGACAGGCTTAGGTGACCTACCAAATACTGTATTTTTCTCTGAATTCTTTTGAGAATTTTTGAGAACGGGTCTATTCTGGACCCGTTCTTGTATAGAAACTTTGACCTTGGGCAGGTCCTTGCTGGGTGTTGTAAAATGAGAGGTGATCTTCCAAGGTTCCTTCCAACTCCAAAAGTCTATGATTCTATATTAGGAACAGATTCTAACATGCGCATCAGCCTGGTGCAGATGACATTTTTATCTGAGAAATGTGGATTGCTTAAGCTATTGTTGGGGAGGAGGCTGCAGAGATATCAATTATTGAAAATGAGAA
>SJYC01053701.1:0-22306 GCA_006408675.1 Madoqua kirkii | reverse complement strand
TGTTCTGTTTGTGGTTTGAAACCTTGATTTCTCACAAGTGTTCTTGAAAATAACTAAAAATATGTCTGTGTTAACCATGCCATGTGCTCAATTGTTTCATGAGGAATTCATGTGATATAGTTAATTTTGTTTTCTAAATGAAGTAGGCATAGAAAAAATGAGTGGAAATGTTTCATGAACTAATGAACAGAGTACTGACCAGGTGTTGGCAACACTGGGTTCAATTGCCAGTCCTGCCCCTATCTTGTGGTTTTACCTGTGAGCTAATTATCTGGCTTTCCTGGGCTTCATCTTCTCATGTAGTTCTCAATGGGCTATAAGGAAATGGGAATTGAAGTCCTTTCAGCTTTAAAAATCCTGTGGGAAAAAAGTCTGTGATTCTGTATGGATTTGATTTTGGAGAGGAGAGGGCTGGGACTATGCCTAACTTTTTGAAAACTTTCAAATTTTATCTTTTTACACATTATTTTGATGATACCCTTACTTTTTATACTGAAAATTTGTGGAATTCATTAACTATATGTTTAGCAGTAATGGTAAAGCATTGACCCAAGAGTTATTGATAAGGGTCAGAACATAGATACTACCGTCTGGTAACTGAAACAGCTTGATATAGAATATAGTTAGTTGAATCAGTTTGAGGGCTATTAGCAAGTAACATAGATTTTAAATTTATATCTTAAATACTTCAAACTATAGTTACTTGAAACTATAGACATTATTTAGAAACAGTTTTGTTTTAATGCATTTAAAAAAATATTTTAGAAACAATAGGCAAAAATACATACTATGAATTACTTTAGCAACTTAACATATTTATCAAAATAGTCACTGGGAATTATTTACTGTGTATCATGTATGTACTTATATTTTGTTTAGTAGTAGACACTAACATGTTGAATAATTAAGAGGGATAATTGAGCGAAGACTTGAATGGATAGGTAAAGGTGACTAGTCCCTCTTTGAGACCTGTCCCATATCCACAACTTGTGGTTGAGGGAGTCAAGAACAATGAAGGGAAAATATAACCTCTGGTACAATAGTCAAATTGATTTGTCTAAATTCTTGTGGTCGTGTAATTATAATGACAATGGCTATCATTTACTGATCATTCTGAAGTATGCTGAGCATTGGCCTAGTCTTTTTGGGTATTATATTTTTTTTCTTTTTAAACTGATGTATAGTTAATTTACAATGTTTCAGGTAAGGATATCTTATTAATTTTCATAATAACCTTTCTATATGCTTAGTCACTCAGTCATGTCTGACTCTTTGTGACCCCATGGACTGTAGCCCACCAGGCTTCTTTGTCCATTGGATTCTCCAGGCAAGAATACTGCCATGGGTTGCCATTTCCTTCTGCAAGGGATCTTCCTAATCCAGGGGTTGAACCCGGGTCTCCAGCATTGCAGGTGGATTCTTTAACAACCTTAGGAGCCAGCATTATTGTCCCTCTTAAATCGCACTCAGTCACTAAGTTGTGTCTGCCTCTATGACCCTATTGACTGTAGCCCACCAGGCTCCTCTGTCCATGAGATTTTTCTAGGCAAGAATACTGGAGTGGGTTGCCATTTCCTTGTGCAGGGGATTTTCCCAACTCAGGGATCATACTTGTATCTCTTGATTCTCCTGCATTGGCAGACAGATTCTTTACCACTGAGCCACCTGGGAAACCCCTCCTGTTAAATAGATGAAGTTGAATGAGTTGGTTAATGTCCCTTAGCTCATAAATGGTGGAGCCTGGATTCTAGTCAGACTCTAGAATCCATATACTTAACTCTTACATGATACCACTTGTGGATTCTTGAACTGGAATGACTTTTGAAAGGTGCTGCTGCTAAAAGCTAGAGGCATGTAAAAGTCTAACCGCAACTGTGTTTGTTAAGAAATTAAAGAAAAAAACCTGGTTTCTTAGGTGATGAAGTATAATACCTTTCCACTGTGACTATCTAGAACATTTGGTCAAGGACTTTGGATTTGAAACAGTAGGAAGGCACTCTGGGTTTCTCAGTGGGCAAATTGAAGTGGGTAAATTCTGGCAGCTCTTTGTGTATGTTGGATAAAGTGTGGAGAGGTTGAAAGTAGGTAGAGAGATCTGTTAAGAGGCCATTGAAATAATTCATGTGGGAGATAATGACCTGGAGTGGCTGATGGCTGGGAAATGGATGGAAGGACGATACCAGGGACTTTGGAAGGGATGAAATCAATTGAATGTGGTATTAAATATGAAAGTAAAGGAAAGAGTAGTGAATCTAGCATTTTTATGATAGATGTTAATTTATAAGGCATCTATTTTAGGAATTGAGTGAGGACATTGTTAAAGTTTGGTTGCTAAATAAATGTGTCCCAATAAGTTGAAGTCAGATACTAGTTTTGTATAGGTGGTAGATGAAACCTTGGATTAGGAGGATTAATTATAAGATAAACAAGACAGGGAATAAAGGACTGATTTGTAAGTGATATTATCAATTGAAATGGAAGAGGAGTGGAAGTGAAGGAGAATGGGTTCATGGGAGTTTAGAGTATCATAGAAAAGGGTCTAGTCAGAGAGTAAAATCTAGATTTTTCTGTTATTAATATAATTTTGTTTTGGTAGGATTTGAGGGGTCTTGAATTCAGGGTCGTTTGAGCTAATTAAAGACTACAGAGAAGATAAAATTTTGAATTTCAGAATGCAATTGGAAAATTCTGGAAAATTTAGATCTATGGCATTGACTGTCTAAATTCACAGCTAGCTGATGTGGCTCACAGTCATTTGTTTTGTAAACAGCAAAATACTCCTGTTTGAAAGTGATATTATACCTGTGTTTAATGACACTCCATTTTATGTGCAAGTCTATTTAGGTGCAAGTTGATGAGTAAGCAAGCATTTTGATTCTGAGTATAGAGAAATAGGTTTTTTTTTATGTTCATCATTTCTCAAATTTTGATAAGCCGTGTTTTCGGTTAATTAAAAGAAAAAAACAATAGTATTCACTAGGATTCTTCTTCCTGCCCCCTCCCCCAAGTACATAAAATTGGAGCACAGCAAATGAATTCTTATGTATTAGACTGCTGTAATTTTACAACTAGCTGTCAAGCTAATATTTTACTGTTAGCACCCTTGAAGTTGTCAATTCTGGATTTATGTCTTCTTTTACCTCTCTCCAATGGCAACTCACTCCAGTACTCTTGCCTGGAAAATCCCGTGGATGGAGTAGCCTGGAAGGCTGCAGTCCATGGGGTCGCTGAGGGTTGGACACAACTGAGCAACTTCACTTTCACTTTTCACTTTCATGCATTGGAGAGGGAAATGGCAACCCACTCCAGTGTTCTTGCCTGGAGAGTCCCAGGGATGGGGGAGCCTGGTGGGCTGCCGTCTATGGGGTCACACGGAGTCGGACACGACTGAAGCGACTTAGCAGTTACCTCTCTCAGCCACGCACTATCATTGACCCAGATCTGCTACATCAGAGGTATATAGTAGCAAAAGGAGACAATGGAAGCAGTGAAGAGGAAGGTGAGGTAAGGACAACAGGGATGTCATAGACTGTTTGTTATAAACCTGGCAAATTTAAAAATGAAGAGTTAATCTGGTTTGGTCTGTGTTTTGTGGCAAAGTAGGTTTATCAAAAAACAGTTTTAAGGGACCTCCCTGATGGTCCAGTGATTATTAGGACTTGGCTTTTTCATTGCTGTGGCCCTGTGTTCATTCCCTGGTTGGGAGAATTAAGGTTCTGCAGGCCTACAGTGCTGCCCAAAAACAAAAAACTGTTTTAAGATTTTTAAAGATCTGTTTTTTTTCCTTTTAAATTGATAGATTTTTCTGTTGCTCATTTACGAATGTATTCTATGATAAAGGCAATACATGTTGAGACTGTAGCATCATATATGCTAGACCCAAAATGTGTGGCAGTATAGAAATCAAATTCTATTTTAATCCTTTTTTCTCATCACCAGTGTAACTAGAAGATTGTATCCCATATCAAACTATGAAAATCCATTTTTTGTCATGTTTATTTTACATTAGAAAATAAGTAGAAGATGCTGCTGCTAATGTAAAGCATACAGTGATTCTTTAGGGTTTTTATGATAACATAAATTTTTAATTGAAAGAAATGTCCTTTATTCAATAAATTTTTTTTTACATATTATATATTTATTTACTTTTGGCAATAACTTGCAGCTGAAAAGGGAATTAGATTTTAGCAGGAGACTATTCTATTTTGTTGAAATATGAGTTAGGGCTGTTTTCCAAAGTGTAGGAAGTGTATCACAATATTATAGTTATAAAGAGAATCAGGTATTGAAAGATGATAACATCTACTGAGGCCAAATGTGGAGAAAAATGGTGCTCTCATAGTGCATTTGTGGAAACAAAGACTCTTTGCAAAGCAATTGGCAGTGGTTTAAAATAAAAAGATAACCATTTAAAGAAACAATCCTATTTTGGGGATATTTATCCCAGAGAAATAAAAATACTCATAAGAATATATATGTACAATATTGTTAGTGGCAGCACTCAGTTCCTCAGAAACAAAAAAAAAAGTTTGGGGGCACAAAATAAATGCTATCAAAGGGCAATGGTAGAAAAATTATGAAATAACAACCATGGAGAATTAAGCAGATACTAAAAAGAGTGAGTTAGACTTACTCCAGCTGATTTAGAGGGATTTCACATGTACTATAAATGAGTCTGCCTGTAGTGTGGGAGACACAGGTTTGACCCCTGGATCAGGAAGATCTGGAGAAGGGAATGGCTGCCCACTCCAGTATTCTTAGGGCTTTCCGGTGGCTCAGATGGTAAAGAATCTGCCTGCAGTCAGAAGACCCAGGTTCAATCAGGACGATCCCCTGCAGAAGAGAATGGTTACCCACTCCAGTATTCTTGCCTGGAGAATTCCATGGACAGAGGAGCCTGTCATGCTGTACTCCATGGGCTCACAAAGAGTGGGACACAACTGAACGACTAACACTTTTTTTTTTCTTTATAAATAAGGAAAGACAGGTGTATATACAGAAGGATAAATAATGTTGACTTGGTTGAGGTAAGAATTCAGGGGAAATAAAAACAAAATCTCAACGTACATGTGTTAAATTTTGAGCAAGTGCATAATTTAAAAGTAAGAACTTAGTAATTCAGCTGCTGCTGCCAAGTCGCTTCAGTCGTGTCCAACTCTGTACGACCCCATAGATGGCAGCCCACCAGGCTCCCCCATCCCTGGGATTCTCCAGGCAAGAACGCTGGAGTGGGTTGCCATTTCCTTCTCCAGTGCATGAAAGTGAAAAGTGAAAGTGAAGTCGTTCAGTCATGTCCAACTCTTAGTGACCCCATGGACTGCAGCCTACCAGGCTCCTCTGCCCATGGGCTTTTCCAGGCAAGAGTACTGGAGTGGGCTGCCATTGCCTTCTCCGTAGTAATTCAGAAGTGAAGTTGCTCAGTCGTCTCTGACTCTTTGCGACCCCGTGGACTGTAGCCTACCAGCTTCTCTGTCCATGGGATTTTCCAGGCAAGAATACTGGAGTGGGTTGCCATTTCTTTCTCCAGGAGATCTTCCCAACCCAGGGATTGAACCCAGGTCTCCCGCATTGTAGGCAGACACTTTACCGTCTGAGCCATCAGAACATGAAGTTAAAAGAGACTTCCCAGCATGAATTGGGCTGAAGAAACTGGTAAGAGACACACAGAAAGGGATCTATAGTTTTCTTAGCCACCATGATTAAGGGTTTTCACCAGTTTTACATGCTATAGGAATTGCAGATAATAGCCTTTATCTTTGGTTTATAAAGTATTTGCCATAAACTATATAGAGTTCTTATTTTTAAAAAAGTATTAGGCATTAAGGGCATGCTAGCAACATAGTGGCCTGGCGTGCTGCGATTCATGGGGTCGCAAAGAGTCGGACACGAGTAACTTCACTTTCACTTTCCACTTTCATGCACTGGAGAAGGAAATGGCAACCCACTCCAGTGTTCTTGCCTAGAGAATCCCAGGGATGGTGGAGCCCAATGGGCTACCATCTGTGGGGTAGCACAGAGTTGGACATGACTGACCTACTGAACTGAACTGAGCAACATAGTGAAGACTTTATCCTTGAATCAACTAGACAGATGAAAAAATAATTAAGATTAAAACATTAGAGTTACTAAATGCTATCTATGTCCTACTACCAGTCAATACATTGTTAATTGCCTAATAGCTAGGCACTGTGCGAGGTTTATAGGTACAACAGAGCTGTTTAGTGGAGGTATGACCTCACATTCTAGGTAGGGGTGAGACAGACAATAACAAAGACCACACATTAAAAAAACAAATATTAACCGCAGGATTGTGACAGTTCTAATAAGTAGAATGATAGAAAAGGTGATTGTTTTTCAAGATGGTGGCCAAGCCCCTAAGGAAGTGATATCAGGGCTGAGAAGCGAAAGGTAAGTAGAGAGAAGTCCACATGTGCAAAGGCCTGGATGTGGATAGGATTTGGTATGTTCACTAAAGAAAAATGAGACCAGTGCTCCTGAAGCCTCAGTGAGTGAGGGGGTGAACGGCCAGTAAGAGATGAGGCTGAAGGAACCACACCAAGCAGGACCTTGTTTATAGGCCATGAACAAGAGTTTGGATGCTTTTCTAAAAAATGTTGTGGAACCTGTCAGAGGTCTTTCACCTTGAAAGCTGAATGATTCAGTTTATATGTTTAATCGATTGTACTTAAAGATCATATTCAAATGTAAGCTTTCGCATATATTTCTGTGCTTTCTCATGGATTTTCTACGCTACCTTGAGTAGACTGTGATTGTTCCGATTTAATTTCCTCCTGTCCATGGCATTCTTAGGATATCTTGATCTGGGCCTTGGTTGACTCCTTTTCATCCAGGAGGCAACAGAATGTAGCCAGAACCTTACATGGGCTTTGTAATCTAACCAGAATCTGAATCCCCTTTGATCCCTTTTGCTGAGTGACCTTAGGTGTTTACATTTCTGTGGCAGTCTGTCTTCTCGTCTGTCTAAGAAAGGATAGCTGCATCTAGCATATAGGGATATTACAAAGATAAGATAATGTGTAAGTAGTGCCTGGCACTCAGAGAACCTGGTAAAACTTAGTTCTTTGTCCATTTCCTGTTCTTCTGAGCTGAGGACTTTTCTTTCCTGAAAAGGATCTCAGTTTCTTGTGTTCCCCAGGTAACTATGCTGGACCTAGAAAGTGACTAAGGATGCTAATAAGTATTTATGATTATGTACATGTAGTCAGTTAATTATTAACTACAGTTTTGAGATATACATCTGAAGATTTTCACAAATCCCCATATTCAGAAATATCTCCACAAAAGATAATTTCTCTCTCAAGCATATAGATCCTGAGAAGGGGTAGAGCCATGATTAAAAACTGGGAGACTGGAAGTATGTGCAGAGTTTTCATTTAAACCTTCTGTTGCTCTGTCTTAACCAGAGAAGGAATAGTAGTCCAACCAAGGAACACCAAGACGCAGACCTGAAAGAGAGACTTATAATTCATTATGTTTGTAGTTTGTGAAAAATCATCTACCTGTTCTGTTCAGCTTTCTCTTACTTAGCACTGCTGAAATTTCTGAAACATGGCTCACTGAAACCAGAGCCGTGGCTTCTAGAACTGTATAATTGTTTGTTAACTGTTATGTTGTAGGGACTATTTTAAGCTTTTTATACACATCACTGTATGTAATCCTCAGGACAGCTCTATAAGGTAAGTGCCATTAATATTCCCATTTTATAAATGAGAAAACTGAGCCCCAGAACGGTTAAACAACCTGCTCAAGGTAATATAGTAAATGCAGGAGACTTGTTTTATGTATGTTAATACAACTTGCCTTATTTACCTAACATTGTATGGCAATGCAGGTATGGTAGTACATATAGAATCATCTCATTTTTGGGGTAGCCTTTTTTATTATGAAAAATTTCAAACATATATGAATTTAAAGAAAATAGCATAACGAATTGCCATCTACCATCACTAGTCTTCGACTATCATGGCTAATTTTGCTTCATTTATATTGCAGCTGCAGGGGATTATTTTGAAGCAATTCTCAGACATCTTATCACTGCATCCATAAATACTTCAGTGTGTATCTCTAAAAGATGATGACTCTGAAAAACAAACCAAACAAACTACAATACTTTCTTGCACCTAAAATTCTTCCTTAACAAATGAATTTCAGTTCAGAGTTGCAGTTTCCATGCTTGTTTCTTTCTTTCTTTTTTTTTTTTTTAAGTTATTTTATTAAAATCAGGATCTAAGCCAGGTTCCTACATTGCATTTTGTTGATCTGTCATCACTGCTCCCTGCCAGGATAAAAGGCCTTTTTCCTTATGGCAAAAATCTTGCTATGTAATCAAGGCTTACCGATAGTAAAGCATTTGATATACCTGGGAGCTACACCTTGATTATTAAACACATGATTTGTCCAGGCTTGTAAATATATATGCCCCTTCAATGTTCCCATGGTTACTTAGACCAAGAAATTGAAGTGTTTTTAAGAGCAATGCAAATTATTCAACTTAATCTGCTATGAAACATTCTAGTTCCAGTTACTGAATTCTCTGGAGTCATTATTTCCAAGGCTTTTGGCCATTTTTAGGGGTTAAATTGTTTTGAAAGACTTAGCTTATTATGGTAACTTCTGTTAATTTCAGTGATTAACTGGAGTCTTGCACCTCCTCACTTTGTTAGACGTTGCATGGTAGCTGACAGTAGGCCTTGATGTAACGGATAGTAAAAATACACATATTAACACAGAAAAAAGATAGTATTTCATGAAACAATCTGAGGAAGGCTGGTTTCTGGAGAATTCTTTTTGGAATATTAAATAGGTTTTGTTTCCAGTGTAAGTGAAATATGCACCTGAAAATGCTAATTAGATGTATAAAACTGCCTTTTCCTAAAAAATGCGTGTATGCTGCTGCTGCTAGTCACTTCAGTCATGTCCGACTCTGTTCGACCCCATAGACGGCAGCCCAGCAGGCTCCGCCTTCCCTGGGATTCTCCAGGCAAGAGCCCTGGAGTGGGGTGCCATTTCCTTCTCCAATGCATGAAAGTGAAAAGTGAAAGTGAAGTCACTCAGTTGTGTCCGACTTTTTGCGACCCCATGGACTGTAGCCCACCAGGCTCCTCAAATGCATGTGTAGATTATAGTAAATACCCGAAAAATTTTGTGTCACTCATTAAAATCTATTTTAAAAAATTAATGTGGCTTCATAGAATTGCTAAAATCAATGTGGCTATATGTATTAATCATTTTTTCTCATTAAAATATTATTTCTGCTATTGAATTCCACATTGCACTATTGTAACAGAATTTGTGTTGTTGAATCTGTTGTGGTCTTTGCTTGTTACATAGAGTGCTTGAGTAGTGAAAGGGCATGCATTCCGGACTAAATTTGGCTTGCATTAGAAGTAAGAGCAGTAATAGTGAAGGACAACAAGATTAGCTTCATGTGCTCAACTCTTGCCATGGTAGAAGTCTCTCTCTCCCTTTGCTCATGTAATTTCTTTTTTCTGTGTAGGAAATGCTCTGTGTGACATTTGTAGTTACTGAATTTTGTGACATTGTCCTTTGAGAGTTAGAAATTGCAAGGATGTTGCAATCTGAAAATGTCAGTTTATCTAAACTGGAACAAAGTCAGGGAGGAACAGTTTGTTTTGACTCATGTTACAGCCACATATTGGATAAGCAGAGATGAAGCTGCCTAGACCAGTCAGGACTGATTTTCTGATAAACCCAAGAATAGTAGAAGCCAACCCCAAGGAAACCTTGGTTAGAATAAGGGTGAAGAGTTAGTAACTCCTTCATGTTTGAGCAGCAGCAGAAAAATTCAGTATGCAAGGAAGAAACTGGGATCTGCTGCTTTTCTGTTTCTAAGCATTTTAGAATAACTATGTTAATCTACATTAGCTTTACAATTTTCAAGTACTTTGATGTTCGAGATCTCACTTTTCTCCCTTAGAAAAGATCTACCTTTCTGTAATTTCTCGTTAAGAGACTGTGAGAAGTGTGTGTTTGCTCCAGAAATCTCTACTATTTAACAACGCAGGAGATGAGAACCTCTTTTCTGACCTTAGTTTCAGTGTCCATCATCCCATGGTCTCTGAGTGACTTGAGGGCAGGAACTATGTTTTCTTGATTCTGCATCCCTAGTGCTAGGCCTAGTGCCCAGCACAAAGTTGGTACTTGATAAATGTTTTAAAATGAATGCAAAATAACCTGAAAAATTTAAGCAGATTTTTGGCTTAATAAGAAGTACTTCTAGATATATTACCTTGGTTTTGGTGGGCGTACTGAAAAAGAAAATCCTTGATCCTGACACACTGTATAATTTTTAAAAAGTAACCAACTTTCTAGTCACAGCCTATCAGAACTTTCCTTTATCATTTCTGGAAAATCTTTTAGAAATATAAAAATCAAAAATGTCTGTTTTTAAACTTACACCATTTAAACAGCTAATTTATATCATTAGGACTATTTGGGCCTATTTACTCATTCATGTTCTTGTTAAAACTATTTGGGCCTATTTACTCATTCCTGTTCTTGAATTTTAAGTTAACCTTTTTTTTCTTCCCTTATTCAGTGGAAATGTAGTGTGTAAACTCTTTGTAAAGTCTATTTTATAATTAACCTTTGATGTTGGTTGCATACATTCTAAAGGTTACTTAAGGTTATATTTGGTAAAATTGCAAAGGAGTTATTAGTATCCAGTTAACTACAGTCACGTGAGGTCTTGATGTGTTGATCTGTTGGCTTGATAGAACATTTCTGGATAATATCGTTTCTTTTGAAGCTTGAGGTAGTTCAGTGAAAGTATAAATAAATCTGTGTATGAAGCCATACTGTCTTTTATCAGCAATGATTTTGATTAAATATATAAAGATTCTAATCTTTCATTAACATTCATTTTCTTCTCATGCTCCAGAATGTCAAGGCTTTTTCAAACACATATGAACTATACTCAAAATATTTCTGGAAATGCCAAAACTATGGGCACTTTTACATTAAAACACTTCAGTTAGGTTTTTAAAAAGTTTAATTGAGAAAATAGACCACCTATTTTTTTCCTGATACTGTCAGCTACTTCTTGTCTCTGTCTTTTATGAGTCCTTGACTTCTTGCCCAAGAAGGATTTATGACTGCTTAAGAAACAATCTTTGAAATGGCAAATGATTAACTCTAAAGTTATTTGGAGTATGAATATAATATTTGGCTAATTTAATTTCAAGTCATTTTAGTTCAGCCTTTGAAATGATAGGAACAAAATAGAAACAATATTGTGCAACTAAATTAATATATTAATTTTTTAGCATAAGTGTAAGCCTAGGAGACCCAAAAGTTTGTCTTAAATTGCTTTTTTTCCATTTTTTGTGTAAACATGCAAGTCATTTTGGTTAGCAGAAAAAGTCTTAGTAAGCCCACTTAACCTTGTCTTGTTTCTAGCTGTGTTACTTTAGGCCATATTTCCTTTTTTTGTTTGTTTAAGCTTTGGACACGACTGAAGCGACTTAGCAGCAGCGGCAGCAGCGAGCGTTATTATCCAGTCAATTAAAATCAGCATTAAAAGTAATGAAGTTATTTAAAATAAGTAGGTCATTCTTATTTTAAAATATATTTTTAGTTTAAATGCATCACCCATTTTTGAGGTACCTGCGTTTCTTTGTTAAGGAAGTGTTCTAGCCTTTTGGCTGACTGTGGGTAGATTACAGTTTCAGATCTAAATTCCCTCTTCTGTTTTGTCTGTTCAGGCGGCAGGCTCAGTGACATTGCCAAGTAATTGTCTCTGATTTAATGAGTTAATTAGTTAACTGTCTCCTGCAGAAGTCAAGTACTGACTCCTTTGGCTGAGAAGACTTGTGTTTTTTTCCTCTGAGCTATGCACTTTATCTTTCAGTTAAAATAGACTAGGAGAGTTGGGAAAAACTCTAGCAAAATACCTCAGGGTAAGTGATTCTCTGGCATCATTTATAACCCCAGATATTGGCAAAGCCTCTTCCAAGTACATGTCAACAAAGGCAATTGATTTCCTTGCTGGCTACTGTGTCCTTGGTGGTTTGTGCTAAGGCTGCTCCATTTCCTGATAGTTTTAAAGTTAAGAATGTTGGTATTTCTGTGTGTATGTAATCTGTGTATATAGTGATGATAGTTGGGAATAAGATTCAGGTATTAGATATCAGACACCTTTGTGACAAAAAGAAATGGACACTTCAATCAGTTCAATTCAGTCACTCAGTTGTATCTGACTGTTTGTGTCCCCATGGACTCAGCATGCTAGGCCTCCCTGGCCATCACCATCTCCCGGAGTTAACTCAAACTCATGTCCATTGAGTCAGTGATGCCATCCAACCATCTCATCCTCTGTCGTCCCCTTTTCCTCCACCTCCAATCTTTCCCAGCTTCAGGGTCTTTTCAAATGAGTCAGCTCTTCACATCAGGTGGCCAGAGTATTGGAGTTTCAGCTTCAGCATCAGTCCTTCCAATGAATATTCAGGACTGATTTTCTTTAGGATAGACTGGTTGGATTTCCTTGCAGTTCAAGGGACTCTCAAGAGTCTTCTCCAACACCACAGTTCAAAAACATCAAATGGACACTTACTTGCTTTATTTTGTTAATACTAGCTGAAATGTTTTCATATTGTTCCTTTTGAAAATTAATATCTGGTAATTAAAGCAACTCAATTGGGAAGTGAGAGAACAGAGATCACCATAACCCAACTCTTATATTTACTTGTTTTATATTTAGTTCTTTATTATTTTAAATTTCTCATAGAAATTGGCCCAGGAGTCTCTGTCAATGAATATGAGCATTTTATGTTTCTTTATGGGCTTCCCTTGTGGCTCAGCTGGTAAAGAATCCGCCTGCAATGCAGGAGACCTGGGTTCAGTCCCTGGGTTGGGAAGATCCCCTGGAGAAGGGAAAGGCTACCCACTCCAGTATTCTACTCTGGATAATTCCATGGAGTGTATACTCCATGGGGTCGCAAATTGATGCTTTTAAACTGTGTTGATGGAGAAGGCTCTTGAGAGTCCCTTGGACTACAAGGAGATCCAACCAGTAAATCCTAAAGGAAATCAGTCCTGAATGTTCATTGGAAGGACTGATGCTGAAGCTGAAACTCTCAATACTTTGGCCACCTGATGAGAAGAACTGACTCATTGGAAAAGACCCTGACCCTGGGAAAGACTGAAGGCAGGAGGAGAAGGGAATGACAGGATGAGATGGTTGGATGGCATCACCAATTCGATGGACATGAGTTTGAGTAAGTTCCTGGAGTTGGTGATGGACAGGGAATCCTGGCGTGCTGCAGTCCAGGGGGTTGTTGCAGAGTCCGACACAACTGAGTGACTGAACTGACTGACTGATAGTTCTTTATACATATATATATATATATATATATATATATGGGTATATATTTATATATTGCTAAATTACTTTTTTGTTTAATTTTTTTAATTGGAGGATAATTACAGTATTGTGTTGGTATTTGCTGTACAGCTGAATCACCTTTTTAAAGGACTGAATGTGAAAAAGCAAGATGGATAGAACAGTGTGAATAGTATGTTATCATTTGTGTTAAAAACACATGGATAAGAATAATCATACATATTTGTATGTATATATTGGGATATATGGGACTTCTCGAGTGGTGCTGGTGGACATATAAGAGACATAAAAAATGTGGGTTCATTCCATGGTTTGGTAAGATCTCCTGGAGAAGGGCATGACAACCTAGTATTCTTGCCTGGAGAATCTCCATGGGCAGAGAAGCCTGATGGGCTACAGTCCATAGGGTTGCGAAGAGTCAGACCAACTGAAGCAACTTAGCGTGCATGCCTGAATATTGGTGTCTCTCTATATATATTTCTTACATATAAAATTTACTTGTTTATGCACAAAAAAATCTCTGGAAGCGTGTGTGAGAAATTGATTGCCTCTGGAGTGAGGAACTGAGTGAATGGAAAGAGGTGAGAGGAAGACTTTTTTCATTGTATATTCTTATTTTGAATGCTGTGAATTGACAGTATTAAAACCATAAATAAAACAAAAAGCCTCTAGCAATGGGTGAAAATCCCCATTGTTTTTCCATTTTCACTCCCACTTTGGTGCAGGCCTCAATCTCTATCCCCTGGATCTTTGCAGTAGCCGCTGCTTGGTCTCCCTGCCCCCAGTCAGCTTGTCTTCTCTCCAGTCCATCTTTCAATTGCTGCTGGGGAAAGCGCATGTCAGATCATGTCTCTCACTTCCTAAATTTTCAGTGGTATCCCATGGCCCATAGGATAAAGTTCCAACTCTTTGTTTTAGCATTCCAAGTCTTCCACTATCTGGTCTCAAATTGCCTTTTCAGTATCACTTCTACATATCTTTATATACCCTCTCTTTGTTATCTTTCTCCAGATAACAACCCCCTCCCCTCAAAAAGAAATTCATTTTTAAAATTTGTTTTTTTTTTTTTCAAGCCTGAGATACCCTTTCTCTCAATTTGCAGTTAAAACTGAATTTTGCTTTCAAGGCCTGTTCTGAACATTGTTTTCTTTTTTCTCTCACCAACTCCCTGCCATCTATTCTCAAAATGAATCATTTATTTTTGGTTTCCATTGTATGTTTCTCATACCTTTGGCACTCATTTTGCTTAATTGCTCACTTATCAGTTGCTTAAATTCTATTTTTAGACTTCCTTGTATTGATCCCTCTTTCCAGCTCCAGTAGTCTTGCCAACATTGTGCCTTTCTCCACTCCTACCTGTCTTTTACCCTGGTGGTTTTCATATCTTGGTAAATGTGTCAGATTATGTTATACATTGAAGAATTTTGCGGAGAAGAAGCAATTGATTAGAATTAGTAGAATCTACTCAATATCATACAGTTTATTTTTTCTTTATCCTGTTTGCATGCCTATTTTGAAATGTCAAAGATTATTTAGTTTTCATTGTATAGATATGTGATATATATCTAGAAGCCTGGGAGGAGAATGGCATTGTTGAAGGACTCACAGTGAATAAGTTTAGAGCCAGGGTGTAAACACAGGAACCTTTCAGATATGACCTTTATAGCATGTAGAGGGAACATGATTTTATTTTGGGGTTATACAAGTTAGGTGCTTTTGGTAGTACCAGCTATTAAGAATGTGTCCACCTTTGGGCCACTTCTTATGTTGGCTGATAGAGCATTTGCTGTAATAACCTTAATGATATTTTTCAGAATACAACAAAGGAAACCATTTAAAATTTAATTCTATCCTTATTGAAAGAGCTAATGGCTTGGTTTAGTCAGATCCCAAATGAGGACATTTGCAATGCTTAATCAAAAGCAAACCAACAGTCCTTTGATCTTTTGATCCTTGTCTTTCCTCGAAGCAACCTCTTATAACTTTTCTAGCTATTCATTTTTCATGAATAGAAGTATTGCTGTACTTCTCATAAAATATAGAAATATTTCATATCTTTGTACTGCTACTTCTAGACACTATTGACTTTCTCTTATAGCAGCTGAAGTATTTTACTTCCTCTCCCATTCTTCTCCCTCCATGCTTATCAGTATATTTATAATTGTCATTAAGTTAATATTTGGTATCTACATTGTTATAACTCTAAATTGTTTATTTTCTGCCAGATCATGTAATGTTTTCTATTTTTATATGACAGAAATACTTGTTCATAATTTACTTTTTTATAGAGTTAAAAATTGCTTACGTTTTTGTTTATTTAGTGATTTGTGTACCTGTTACTGATCCCTTAACAAATATTTACTGAGTGCCTGCCGTGTGTCAGCTATTATTCTTGGTGCTTGGGATACATCAGTGAACATACTGGGCAAAAATTCCTTCTTTTGTGATATTTACATGCCACTTGCGAGATAGACAACAAACATAATAAGTAAAATACATAGTGTGGTAGTTGATAGGTGCCAAGGGGGAAAGCAGAACGCCAGAGGGGAATTGGGAATATAAATACAAGTCTGAGTGTCAATGCTAAATAGGGTGATAAAGGCTAAGTCTCATTGAGAAGGTGACATTTGTGTAAAGATTTAGGCTCCTCCCAGGGTTATTTTCCACAAAGCCAAATGCCTCGAATAATCTGACATTGCAGTTTCCCTAGCGGCTTGCTGTCTTGGAGCCCTGCCTCTGCCAGCCAGGACTGGCACTCCAGAGACCTGCAGCACAGATGTTGTCCCGGGATTTCCCTTAGCCACTTCACTGGGCTGGATCATCTGGTTTCCTGGATCCTCCATCTTTCTATTACTTGGTTCATGCTGTCTTTTTGATGGGGCAAATTATCCATAGCTTCCTGAGAAAGGATACATAAAAGGGAGGAAAAGCATACTGAGAATACCGATATTCCAAAGTACTTTTAACCTACCCTTACGGTTGATTGAAAGTTTGGCTCAGTTTAGAATTCTTGGTTAGAAATCATTTCTCTCTGCATTTTCAGTGCTTTACTGCATTGTCTTCAAGCTTTCAAAGTTTCTGTTGGGAAACATTGAGGCCCATGATTCATAATTGTGTATACATGACCTATTTTTTCCCTCTGAAAGCATTGAAGATTTTCTCTTTATTCTGATGTTCTATAATTTTATGATGATGAGTCAAGCCCTGGTGTGGGTTTTTGTTTTGATTTAATTGCCTGTGCTTGGCACTTAGTGGCCCCTTGTATTTCTCAATTCTGGGAAATATTCTGATGTTACTACTTTGATAGTTGACTGAAGTAGCTAAGTTAATCAACTGCAACCCATAGAGGAAGGCTTTGGTTGTTCATGTTTGGTCACCAGGTCAGTTCAGTTCAGTTCAGTCATGTCCGACTCTTTGCACCCCTGTGGACTGCAGCACGCCAGGCCTCTCTGGTCATCACCAGCTCCCAGAGTTTACTCAAACTCATATCCATTGAGTCAGTGATGCCATCCAACCACCTCATCCTCTGTCGTCCCCTTCTCCTCCTGCCTTCAGTCTTTCCCAGCATCAGGGTCTTTTCCAGTGAGTCAGCTCTTCACGTCAGGTGGCCAAAGTACTGGAGTTTCAGCTTCAACATTAGTCCTTGCAATGAACACCTAGGACTGATCTCCTTTAAAATGGACTAGCTGGATCTCCTTGCAGTCCGAGGGACTCTCAAGAGTCTTCTCCAACACCACAGTTCAAAAGCGTCAATTCTTTGGTGCTGAGCTTTCTTTACTACAGTACATAAAACTCTTACTACATATTGAGGTGTTTATTTAATAAGCAGGTATTATTATTATTTTATTCTCTAAAATTATTGACATAAAGGGCAGAATTTTTTTGTTTCTCTTTTCCAGCTCGTGGTACTTAGAAGGAATACCTGTGTTGGAAGGTCTTGTTTGTTATGCTGTTGTTGTTCATTTCCCTTTTACGTTTGGCAGATGTGTCTCCACCCCCATCTCTTGCCGCCAGGAAGCCTCCAGAGGCTTTGAGGCTTTTTACCTTTGTTGCCCTTTCACCTTTCTTTATCTTTCTCATATTTCTTCATGTGTATATATACGTATATACACACATATATACACCATAAAATTCACCATTTTAAAGTGTCCAAGTCGGTGGGTTTTTTTTTTCAGTTTATTTACAGTGTTGTGTGACTATCACCACTGTCTAATTCCAGAGCATTTTTATCACCCCCAAAGAAACTCCCTCTACGTAAAGTGGTTAACTCCATTCCCCCCTCCTTCTGGTTCCTGGCAACTACTCCTGTACTTTTCTGATGCTATGAATTTGCCCATATATGGACAGTTCATATAAATGAGGTCATGTGGTATGTGGTCTTTTGTGTGGTTTCTTTAAGTTAAAGTGTTTTCAAGGTTCATCCATATTGTAGCGTGTATCGATACTTTGCTAATGTTCTGAACTCAGGCTCTGGGTGTCTGTTTTTGGACTATCCAGAGAAAACTTCTGCATTTATTGATACTGGCATTTAATTTACTTTTTCAGACAACTTTTGTTGGGTACAAAACGATGATGAACAATTTTAATATTAAGTATACATTATTTGCTTTTTAGTATGCCAGTACTGAGGTTGATGGAGAACGTTACATGACCCCAGAAGACTTTGTCCAGCGCTATCTTGGACTGTATAATGATCCAAATAGCAATCCGAAGATTGTGCAGCTCTTGGCAGGAGTAGCCGATCAAACCAAGGATGGGTAAGAACTTGTATACTGTTCTTAAAAGCTAATGTTTTTCAATATCATACTAAAAAAATGGGAAAACCATAAATTTACCCATGACCATTTAGATTTTTAATATTAATAAATCATATTTTTTCTTAGAAGTTTAAAAAATTGTTATTTACTGCCATTATCAAATATACTTGCATTTCTTTCTTTTTTTTTGAAAAAAAAATACATGCAAAGCTGTATTTTATGTTGAATAATTGAGCAGAATAGTTTTCAGATAGCTAAGTTATCTTTTATTCACTCATTCAGTAAATATTGAGTACTTACTATGTTTTAGACACGTTCTGTGTACTAGAATTCCATCAATGAAAAAACCACAGAAAACAATAAACAAAATTTAAAAGTAAACTATAACGTTAAATGGTTATAACTGCTAGAAGGAATAATAAGGAAGCATTTAGAGTGATACTTATTCATTTATCTGTCAGGTATTTATGAGACAGCCATCGTTTGCCAGGTACTGTTGAACATTAGAAATGTAAACAAAATGAGGTTCATGACCTTGAGAAGAAACTCATGGCTTAGTGAGAAAGGATGAGTAAACAAAGAGAAAAAGTAATATTTTGGGCATAAGGTGCTATGATAGAACCATATGAAATATACAAAGGACACCTCAGACAGCATAATTTAACTCTGTTTTGGGTGTTCAGGAGAACATCCTAGAAGAAGTGATGCTTGAGTGAATCTGGCAAGACAAAAAGAGTTTGCTGGACACAGAGGGGGCATTCCAGGAAAGGGAACAATTGGCATGAAACATCAAGGGGCAGGGACACGCAGTTTTGAGGGCATTACCCTACTGTGTCCCCTTTGCCTAGCAAAGCAGTAAAGCTATTCTTTCTACTTCATCTCCCCCTACAAAACCCATCAAGGGGCACCTGCATGCCCGTGTTGCCTCCACAGTGGGCAGGTTGTCAGCGTAATGGATGGGGCGCAGCTGGGCGCCTTGTGTGCTAAGCTTTGACTGTATCCTATAGGCTTGTGACTCTCAGACTTGGAGGTATGTTTAGCCTAGCATGTAGGCATGTGTGCAATCACAGTAATTACAAAGTGCATCTCACTTGAGTGTCAGTTTACTCAAATCAAGGGGGAAGGGCATTTTTATATTAAAATCTAGCAGGACTGTATTATGGAGGGAATGGAAGATTTGTATTCTTTGCTTTGTGAATTCCAAGCTACGCCCCAGGACTCCAAGGGCCCAGTTTCTTCTTCTTGCCTATAGAGAGGCTCGTGTGAAAAACTAGGCAAAATTAGTTTTAACTGTTTAAAATGTTTAGAAGGCTGTCATAATACAGTGGAAGTGTTGGTTTCTAAGTTTGTTGAATCCAGGGTTATTGTATTCAATATTTTCTCACAGAATTTAGCACAGTGCATGAAATTTACTATGAGTATTTTATATCTTGGAATGATTTTATATAATTCATCACTGACATATTGAGGAACTTGTATACATTTTGTGCCCAGTCTCTAGAAGAGGTCAAATTGGCTGCTAGGCTACTGTGGACCATTCAGTCATTGGGTCTCTCAATAGCGATTAGACAGTGAGGCATATAAAAATTAATTGCATTTAATCAGAATTCCTTCTTCGAATTTAGAAATTTTAGTTATTGTCGTTAACTTGGTCTGAGACTTGCCAGACATACATTCTCAGATGCTTCCTCTGTATCTTTTCAGATGCTTCCGTTTGTGACTATATGTTCCGAACCATTCCATGGGTGTATATTATTTGAAGCTTCATGTTCTGTCAGAAGCAGTTGTGGTGTTTAAGTGTGGTCAAGTGGAATTGAGTGTTTAAGTTGCCAGAGTAGAATCGATTAAAGATGGGTTTTGGCTAGTAAAGAATCTAATAATGTTGAAAACTGTTTACTTAAAAAAAGCAAGCTGTTTCTCTTTTGAAAAGGTATATCTGTTCTATTTAAAATTTTAAAAACTGCTTAAACTTCCTTTTTTCCCCTCCCTCCTTAGAATAATTCAGATTGAGATTGGGTAGGAAATTTGATTCATAGAGTTAGGTCACAAAAATTATAGACATATAGATTTTTTCTAAAAGCAGAGAAAGGTGGAATTTTCTAGAAACCTCCCATTCATGGATGGTTGTCATAGTTTTCTGAACTTACTGAAATATAATGCAAAAATGAATGATTTTGTATTTTCATTTTCTAGGGAGAAATTACAGGTTTTTCAAAGGGTCTATGATTTCAAAGAGTTTAAATGTCATTGTTAAAGTTTTTTAAAAAATACTTTTAATTTAAGAAAATCAAAGGCATTGATGATGTTTAAATTTATTCCAAGTAGCCAGCCCTTCCTCATTTCACATTTAAGGAAAATGAACTCCAGAGAGATTGGCTGACTTGTCCAATAATATACGATTAATTCTCTTATTTAATTTTTAGCTCATCTTCTTGTAATCATTTTTAAAAGCTATCTTTTTTCTATTCCATTTCATACTCCTTTAAGCAGGGCAGTGATGAAAGTTAGGATAGTTCAGTTGGTTTATCTTTTTTCTAGCTCCAAGAGGTACTCCTTGATTCTGTTATAGTTTTTTGAGGACAAGTACTATAGGTATATGGGCTTCCTAGGTGGCACAGTGGTAAAGAATCTGCCTGCCAATGCAGGAGACGCAAGCGACATGGATTAGATCCCTGGGTTAGAAAGATCCCCTGGAGTAGGAAATGGCAACCCACTCCAGAATTCCTGCCTGGAAAATTCTGTGGACAGTGGACTATAGTCCATGGCGTTGCAAAGAGTTGGACATGAACAAGCACAGCATGGCCTATAGGTATGTAACTTGACAAGAATCACATAATACTATTTATAATTACTCTAGACCAAATCTGAATTAATAGAACTAGTATAAACAAGTTTGAGTGATTTAGTTAGGTGTATGAGAAAAGCAGCGTTCAGTTCAGTTCAGTCGCTCAGTTGTGTCCGACTTCTTGCGACCCCATGAATCGCAGCACACCAGGCCTCCCTGTCCGTCAGCAACTCCCGGAGTTCACTTAAACTCACGTCCATCGAGTCGGTGATACCATCCAGCCATCTCATCCTCTGTCATCCCTTCTCCTCCTGCCCCAATCCCTCCCAGCATCAGAGTCTTTTCCAACAAATCAACTCTTCGATGAGGTGGCCAAAGTATTGGAGTTTCAGCTTTAGAATCGTTCCTCCCAAAGAAATCCCAGGGCTGATCTCCTTTAGAATGGACTGGTTGGATTTCCTTGCAGTCCAAAGGACTCTCAAGAGTCTTCTCCAACACCACAGTTCAAAAGCATCAAAGCAGGTGTAGGGGTGGTTAATACTGTGCCCCTTTTGTGTTCTATCCTTGCCTGCCCTCCCTTCTTTTCTTAGCATGTTAACTGTTCCTTTTCTCTTCTCCTGGCTCCCTTTCCTCTAATAAATAGTAAAGTAAGCAAGTGTGTTTTGATACAAGTGCTTGCTATGGACAGCCATGTATTTTTTAAAATTGTTTTTTGTTTTCTACATATTTTGTTTGGCTGTGCCACATGGCATATGAGATCTTAGTTCTCTGAACAGGGATCATACCCTGGCCCCTCGCATTGGAAGCTGACTTCTTTTCTTAGCATGTTAACTGTTCCTTTTCTCTTCTCCTGGCTCCCTTTCCTCTAATAAATAGTAAAGTAAGCAAGTGTGTTTTGATACAAGTGCTTGCTATGGACAGCCATGTATTTTTTAAAATTGTTTTTTGTTTTCTACATATTTTGTTTGGCTGTGCCACATGGCATATGAGATCTTAGTTCTCTGAACAGGGATCATACCCTGGCCCCTCGCATTGGAAGCTGGGAGTCTTAACCACTGAACTGGCAGGAAAGTCCCTGGAGAGCCATGGAGAAACAACATTGTATAAATAGCATGATAGTTTGTCTAAAAGTGAAAGCCATTCAGTTCAGTTCAGTCCCTCAGTCGTGTCTGACTTCCTGACCCCATGGACCACAGCACGCCAGGTCTCTCTGTCCATCACCAGTCCCAGAGTTTACTCAAACTCATCTCCACTGAGTCGGTGATGCCACTCAATCATCTCATCCTCTCTTGTCCTCTTCTCCTTCTGCCCCAATCCCTCCCAGCATCAGGGTCTTTTCCAGTTAGTCAGTTCTTCTCATGAGGTGGCCAAAGTATTGGAGTT
>SJYC01053692.1:43-20901 GCA_006408675.1 Madoqua kirkii | reverse complement strand
TCCATTTCAGTCTTTAAAAAGAAATATTCTTAAAGAAAATTATTCACAGAATATAATGATAAAGGAACACTGGAGGAGCCTAGTTTAAAAAATGTTTTAAAAAAACAAATTTATTCTAAGGAAATTGAATAAAAAATGTACATTAAGAAAGAGAAAATAACTTTCAAAGGGAGATTTTTGAATTACGGCTTTGTGATGCTGAACATCTGTATAGTATTTGATAAATTATGTCAAATATTTTAGTGAATAATTAGCATCCTAAAGTTATGCCTATGGTATTGATAATTGCTTTGAAGCTATAGGTTTTATAATAATGTTTGATATTTTTAAGTTTTAGCTTTTGATTTAGAAAATTGTTTTTAATATTAATAATTGCTTGCTGAGGACATTATTGATCTCCTGGTGACTAAATTGGTGCTTTTCTTACTGGACTTAGAGCAGTATTTTTCATGGTTGATCACTCCCTCCATGTTGAAACATAGCTTTCTCAGAGATCCCAGGACACCTACATTTCCTAGTTATCCTTTTACCTCAAAGCTACACCTTTTCTTCCTTTTTGCTTCCTCTTTTCTTAGTTCAGTTCAGTCACTCAGTTGTGCCTCTTATTTGCAACCTGATGGACTGCAGCATGCCAAGACTCCCTGTACATCACCAACTCTCAAAGTTTGCTCAGATTCATGTCCATTGAGTCGGTGGTGCCATCCAACCATCTTATCCTCTGTTGTCCCCTTCTCCCCTGCCTTAAATATTTCCCAGCATCAGGGTCTTTTCCAATGAGTCAGTTTTTCACATCAGATGGCCGACATATTGGAATTTCAGCTTTAGCATCAGTCCTTCCAATAAATATTCAGGACTGATTTCCTTTAGGATTAACTGGTTTGATCTCCTCACAGTCCAAGGGACTCTTCTTATCTACACAATTCTAAACACTGAATGCCCCACGGATTGTCCATCTGAATTTCTTTTCTATTTACATTGACTCTCTTGTTCTCCTAGAGTTTCTTGGCTTTAAGAAACATCTCTTTACTGAAGACACCAATATTTCTTCTTCCAGTCTAAACTTCTTCCCTGACACCAGTTTTGTGTGTCCAGTTCCATAGTCAACATCTCCACTTGGATGTCCAAAAATGTCCTTAAATCTTACATGTCCACAACTGAGCCCAGATTTCCATCCTTAGTCTTCCAGCAGGGTTGTCCCTTGTAGTCCTGGGAATGGCAGCTCCATTCTTCTAGTTCTTGGAGCCAAATTCCTTAAAGTTGCCTTGACTCCTTTCTATTTCATGCATTCACATAACCTCTATCAGCAAATCCTCTCTGCTTATCTTTGCCATCTAACAATTTACATCTACCTCTTCCACTATCACACCTGTCCAAATTGTCTGTCCAAAATTAACTTATATGCAGAGTATGTCATGAGAAACGCTGGGCTGGAGGAAGCACAAGCTGGAATCAAGATTGCCGGGAGAAATATCAACAACCTCAGATATGCAGATGACACCACCCTTATGGCAGAATGTGAAGAGGAACTAAAAAGCCTCTTAATGAAAGTGAAAGAGGAGAGTGAAAAAGTTGGCTTAAAGCTCAACATTCAGAAAATGAAGATCATGGCATCCGGTCCCATCACTTCATGGGAAATAGATGGGGAAACAGTGACAGACTTTATTTTTTGGGGCTCCAAAATCACTGCAGATGGTGATTGCAGCCATGAAATTAAAAGACGCTTACTCCTTGGAAAGAAAGTTATGACCAATCTAGATAGCATATTCAAAAGCAGAGACATTACTTTGCCAACAAAGGTTCATCTAGTCAAGGCTATGGTTTTTCCAGAGGTCACGTATGGATGTGAGAGTTGGACTGTGAAGAAACCTGAGTGCCGAAGAATTAATGCTTTTGAACTGTGGTGTTGGAGAAGACCTTTGAGAGTCCCTTGGACTGCAAGGAGATTCAACCAGTCCATCCTAAAGGAGATAAGTCCTGGGTGTTCATTGGAAGGACTGATACCGAAGCTGAAACTCCAGTACTTTGGCCACCTCATGTGAAGAGTTGACTCACTGGAAAAGACTCTGATGCTGGGAGGGATTGGGGGCTGGAGGAGAAGGGGACGACAGAGGATGAGATGACTGGATGGCTTCACCGACTCGATGGACATCAGTTTGGGTAAACTCTGTGAGTTGGTGATGGACAGGGAGGCCTGGTGTGCTGTGATTCATGGGGTTGCAAAGAGTTGGACATGACTGAGCGACTGAACTGAACTGACCCAAATATTTCTTACTTGAATTATGGTGATAACCTCTTAGCTGGCCTCCCTGTTTGCTCCTGAGGACAGCAGCCAGAGTAATTCTTTATGGATATGTGAGATTATATCACTCCCTTGTTCAAAATCCTGATCATACTCAGAGTAAAAACGAAGGGTATCATAGTAGCCTCTGTGTACACACAGTCTAAATTTTCAGCACTCTCCTCTTCTCCATGTTCACTTCTGCAACTCTTCCCCTAGCTCTTTGCCCTTGAACCACCTAAGCCAAGTTGATGCCTCAGGGATTTTACATTTGTTATTGTCTGTGTTTGAAATGGTCCTCTCCTAGACAACTTGACATCTATCTCCCTCTCCTACTTTATTTAAGTTTCCACTTTGAAGCTGTATTCTCATTTACGCCTTTCTTGAACTCTCTTTAAGTATGCTCACATACTTTGTCACCACCAGCACTGGCAATCTGCTTTCCCTGATTTTTCTCATAGCATTGTAATCATAGTTAGTCCAAACATTTTAAAAATTAATCTTTATTGGAGTTGCTTTACTGTAGTCCAAACCTGATCATCAATATCAATACTATATTTTTACCAGCAAGGCCAGACTTGTACTTTCAGACAGTGTGGTAGATGTAACCTGAAAAACAAGAGCCAAAGGTACAAGCACGTTACCGGAGTCCTAGTCTGTCTCTGGCGATTAGTCCACTCCACCATCTTGTCATAAAACCAAACTATCTCCCAGGGTGAGGCCACCAAGGCTTGTAGGTTTTCACTTGTTCTTGTCAGGTTCTGAATGCAGTACTGGCCTCTGGAACATTTTTAGCATATAACTGAGTTAAGAAACTCTGTCTCTTGCTGTATGATTCTTTGTTACATTGGATTGCCCTATCGCATCATTCATTCATTCATTCTTCAAGTACTATCCCTCCTTCTTTGAACTTTAAAACAAATTTTTCCTCTTTGGTAAAAATAATAGTCTTGGCCATCCTGATGTAGATTAGAGACATCAATGATAGTCTTGCAAGTGCCCTTCCCTCTATTCATTTCCATTCATATCAGGTAGGACTATTCAGGTGGCAAACTTGTGGACTATCTCAACCATTAGGCTTATAGCTGCATTCACTGGCAACCCTCATTTTTCCAGATGGGGGAAAGGTATCATTGACCCTATCAGGACCTTAGGAATTCAATACAAAACTTTAAGTATAGTCCAAACTATACTTTTGTAGTCACAGTTTCTTGCTTTTATCAAGGATTGCCTTGCTTCTGATACCTGCAGTAGAAGTCCTCGTCTTATCACCACTGCATCAGATGTGTGTGTGGGTGAGAAAGTAGAGATGATATGAAGAAAAATAAAATAATTTGGGAATAATTGTATAGTTATACCAGAATCCTCCCTAATCCCTTCTCCTTTCAGTTCATCAGAAAAGAGAGTTCTCTTTTCTGAAAAAGTAAAAGTAGAGGACTCTATCTAATGTGGAGACTCCCTTGCCCCTGAATATGCTGAGTATAAGCACACACTAGTTACGTTGTGTAAGCTAGCACCTATACTGATACATTGCCCCATTTTAGACAACCCACGTTTCAGTTTGCCATTTCAATTCTTTACAAAACCATTACTCTGTGTATGTTACATCTCTACCCATTGTCAGACATTATGGGCTATAAAACATATCTTGGTCTGAAGAAATGTGACTCAGTTTCTAAACTGGTACAGTATCTTCTGTGCTGGTTCTTTTATAACACTCTGAGTATTTACATCTACCACAGGGTTCAGTCTAGAGTAAAAATTTGTTCCTCTTAATGCTCTTTTGTTGCCTCTTGGGACTAATGGCATCAGTTCAACGTGCCAGTTATTTGCAAGTTTGCCTTACCTCCAGGAAATCATCCCTGCTGCCATCTGCAATTTCCTTTCTCTGTCTTTGGCAAACAGGACAGTTATGACCAGCATTTTATGCCTCAGGGGGTTTAAGAGGAATGTGTCTATCTGCATTGCTGGTATGCCATGCCCACCTATTTCATGAACCCAGGAGGCCACCGAAGTTCAGTACACCAGAATATCTGCTCATCAACTCTGATCACCTTCTAATCCTTGAAGGGGATTTTTCTGATTGATGTCAAAACATCCTACTTTTTAATGCATTTCTCACATTGTCATAAGAGATTTCCATAGGGCCATGCAGCAAGTTGGCATTCCCTAACAGGCTAATTTTGCATTGTCCTTTTGCATGACCATGTGGCAGAAACATTGGCTATTGCCCATCAGTGGTAAATAACACAAACACAGTGGCAAAAAACATAGAGTTCACCCCACTGGTCTTTTTGATCTTCCTTCTTCAGACTGATGGCCTTCCAAACATGAAGCTATCCATTTCCATCAGGACTGCTATTCATAAACCAAACAGTTCTTTACTACTCTATCAAGAGCAGTTTATGGGCATTACCCAAATAACAATAGGGTCAGGCATTTCCAAAGTTGACTGTAGGGGAAAAGAGGTTTCCTGCTCATTAGTATCTTTACATTCTTCCAGTAGTGTGTTCTTGCAAAGACCATTCCGTTTTCTTTTGGAACTCTCTTCTGGGCATTGTCTTCCTATGAGTGCATCTGTCAGACATCACTCAAGACATTAGAGGTATTTCAGTTTTCAAGATTATTTTATGTCTTTCAGCCATAGGGGCAGTCTCAATAAAAACCCAATATCTAGCTAATTGTTTCTCAAAAGGAAATTTTCTGGTCTGAAATCCCAGTATTTATTGTTGGATGATTTTCACAGGCTTTATAATAAGACCCCATCTATGTTCAGCAAAGACAATTACATAGATAATTTGTTCACACCAGCACTCCGGTTCTACTCTGTTTCAAATTAATAATTTGCATAGGCTTGGGCTATTTTATTGGTTGCCTTTTAGTGTATTTAATTAATATTGCCTGAAGGGTAGATTTATATGCCTTTAGTTTTATACTCCGTAGGAGAAATGTTCCCCAGTTAGACACAATCTAATACATTCATCTCATTTCTATAATGCATTCAAGGAGGTGGTACTATTTCACATAAAGTTTGTTCAAACATTACAGTTTTCATCCGAACTTTCACCGTAATCTCTCCTAAATTTCTGTATTTTTTCAGTTTAACCTGTTTGAGTTTCATCAATGGGTTTTGGTACCAAAATGCATAGGGCTCCTTTAGCAAAATGTAAAGGAGTCCTGGAAATGTCTTCACCACTCCTTGATCCTTTTACCCGTTCATAATTTGAGTCTCCAGTAGATGAGTCAACCATTGTAATGATTAGATTCCTTGTGGAATCATTGCCCAAACTAGGGTGAGTAAAGCAGATTTATTGAGGGTCCTTTTATATTGGGGGACTAGTAAGGATCTCACTGGTACACTCAACCTCTGAGAGTGCTGCTTTAAGATCTTTGTTTTGACTCCGTCAATGTCTGATTTATTTGTCCTATTTTTAATAACTGCTTTCTACTCTGTTGGAATGAGTCCCTTGGTTTCCCTCTCTCTCTTTCCCCTTTATTCTGTATTCACTCCATTTCTTAATACACATTTAAAAGTTTCCACTCTGCTGAATGAATCCACTGACTTTTCTCTTCGCTTCTTCCTACTGTCTCGCAACCAGTCTAGCCTGTGCCGTCCTTCTTTCAGTCTAACTTTTCTCTTTGGCAGTGGCTCTCATGCTAGTAGTTCAACCTCAGGCTATCAAAAATCTAAATTGGACCTGGTGTCAGGTTCTACTCCAGCACATTCCTTTGGTAGGGTGCCTGAGATAAAGGGTGTCATGTGTACCAGCCAGAGTGTGAACTTCGTCTGTTTCTTACTTCCATTTTAACTATTATAATAGCGAAGAATAACAGCAACCAGGAAATTGCATATTTTAATTTTTTTAATTACTTTGCATTTTCTTATGCACCTAGTGAGCCAACTCCCCGGGAGTTAGATCCATCATTTCTAAATTCCATCAGTAAGTTTACCTCCAGTAACTAACATGATATCATGGAATGGGTGTCCCCTTGACTCAGGAGTCAAAGATTCCCCAGTTCCTACCTGACAAGAGCATAACATTTGGCCCTTCCTCATCCTGCCAGAGTCACTGAATTGGCCTATTCTGAGGGAGAGCTCTGCACTCCCTTGCCAGTGTTATTATTGTGGTGATCAATGTCAAAAACCACACTGGAAATGACATTCTCAATGTGTAACATATATGTTAAATATTTTAAAAAATGAAATACTTAGTTTATTCTGAAAAAGAAAATGTGGTTCCTAAGAAATATTTATAATTTCAGCCCATACTTTAAACATTTTACTCATTATACTGAGTATTCAAAAATTCTCATGAACTCTAAAGTTTCAAATAATCTTGATTTGTCCGTAATCTAAGAACAAATTTCTCTGACAAAAATAAAATAATCGGTTATTGGTCAGTTGAACACTAATCTTGTATCCTAATATCAACAGTATATCAATCACTTTTCCAGTCTGAAGAATTTCAGTCTTGTTCTTGGATGATGTAATTCTCTCACATCCACCAAGTCTAATAGTAAAATTTAGTTAGTGTTTAGCACTTGTATTACTTCACATAATTTTCTAATTTTACATAAAAAATTAGGATTCAAAAGCCTTCGATGAGATGATGAGAGAGCAGTCTTGGAAAAAATTCATAATAAAAAGATAAAACGTAGAACTTACATTGTTTTATTGATGCAAAAAATGAACTCTGGTGATTTTATTTCACTGGATGAATTTTTCAGTTATTTAGATACACATAGGGCTTCCCTGATTGCCTAGGGAATCTACCTTCCAATGCAGGATATGCAGGTTCTATCCCTGGTCAGGAAGATCCCCTGGAGAAGGAAGTGGCAACTCACTCCAGTATTTTTGCCTGGGAAACCCATGGACAGAGGAACCTGGTGGACTGCTATTCATGTCACACTGAGTCAGAGAGGACTTAGTGACTATAATGGCAACAGCAGAAAATATCATTTAGAGGAAACTGTGGAAACCACTCATACTAGAAATGAAAATGAAGAGCAAAAAAATCTCCATACTTAAAGTACAAAATTAGCCATTTCCTTTTTCTCCACAGTTTCAGGAGGTTTTACGGCAAGCATTCTCAAAATGTTTCAGATATGGATGAATGTCTTAAAATGTTTCAAAAAGTCTCAGATAAGGATGAGCAGAAAGGCAAACTCTCAGGCCCACCCCAAACCCGCTGAGTCAAAACCTTCCTGTGGCCCGGTGATCAGTGCTGTAATGACCTCTGGGTGATTCTGAGGGGTGGTGAGGTTGGCAAGCCACTGCTTCAAAGTGAGCCTCCTGCAGGATGCTCATAGAGACAGCATGAGCTTTTTTCCTTGGAGTGCTTCACGAGGAGGTCCACTCTTCCTTGTCAGTTTTAAAGCATTTCCTGCAGGGTAGGTATAGATCCTGTTCCTTCATGAAATAGTTTCCTGTCAATGTGTTTTGTAAAGTCACATTCTGACAACCTGGATGGCAAGTGTGGGGAAACTGATTATGCACAGACTGAGTTGTATGTAGGAAATAGCCAAAGGACTTGCAGAAAATCCTCTGTGCATGGACAGTGCAGACAGTGTAAGCATGGTGACTGCTGCACGGGGGAGCTCAGCCCTGTAGTAATATGCCACCAAGGCCAGCAGTGGGCTGCTGTCTATAGGGTCGTACCGAGTCGGACACAACTGAAGTGACTTAGCAGCAGCAGCAAGGCCAGCATGGTGAGCCCAGTTAATGAAGGAAGAAGTACTAGCAGCCCAGACAAACTTCACATTAGCTCTGTGAATGCTGGGATGTCTGTCTTGTTCAACTTTGTAGCCTCACTGCCTGGTACAGTGGCTGGTATATAGCAGGTGCTAAGTAAATACTTGTGAACTCCAGGGAAAGAGACAAGCATGGGGTTAAAAAAAATGCAGAAAAAAGAATTAAAGTATACACAGCAAGGAAAGAATGTAATAAACTTCTCAAGACTAGGAATATAATAGCTAGACATGGTTGATGCTGTTTAGCCCCTAAGTTGGGTTTGACTCTTTGACACACCATAGACTGTAGAAAGCCAGGCTCCTCTGTCCTCCACTATCTCCTGGAGTTTGCTAGATTCATGTCTTTTGGGTCACTAATGCTATCTGTCCATCTCATTCTCTGCTAACTCCTGTTCCCTTTGCCTTCAGTCTTTCCCAGCATCAGGGTTTTTTTCCAGTGAGTTGGCTCTTTGCATCAGGTAAGCAAAATATTGGAACTCTGGCTTCAGCATGAGTCCTTCCAATGAATATTCAGGATTGATTTCCTTTAGGGTTGACTGGTTTGATCTCTTTGCAGTCAAAGGGACACTCAAGAGTCGTCTTTAGTACCATAATTCGAAAACATCAATTCTTCAGCACTCAGCCTTTTTTATGATCCATTTCTCACGCCTGTACATGACTACTAGAAAAACCACAGCTTTGACTATACGGACTATTGTTAGCAAAGTGACGTCTCCGCTTTTTAATGTACTATCAGTTTGCCATAGCTTTTCTTCCAAGGAGCAAGCGTCTTTTAATTTCACGGCTGCCGTTATCATCAGCAGTAATTTTGGAGCCCAAGAAAATAATGTCTGTCACTGTTTCCATTGTTTCCCCATCTATTTGCCATGAAGTGATGGGACCAGATGCCATGATCGTAGATTTTTTAATGTTGAGTTTCAAGCCAGCTTTTTCACTCTCTTTCACTTTCATCAAAGGCTCTTTAGTTCCTCTTCAGTTTCTGCCATTAGAGTGGTATCATCTGCCTATCTGAGGTTGTTGATATTTCTCCCAGAAATCTGGATTCCAACATGTGCTTCATCCAACCTGGCATTTGCATGATGTACTCTCCATATAAGTTAAACAAGAAGAGTGACAATATGTGGCCTTGTCATACTTACTTCCCAATTTTGAACCAGTCCATTGTTTCATGTCCAGTTCTCATGGTTACTTCTTGACCTGTCTACAGCTTTCTCAGGAGACAGGTAAGGTGGACTGGTATGCCCATCTCTTTCTTCCAGTTTGTTGTGCTCTACCCAGTCAAAGGCTTGACTGTAGTCATGAAGAAAAAGTAGATGTTTTTCTGGAATTCCTTGTTTTATCCATAAATCCAGTGAATGCTGGCTATTTGATCTCTAGCTCCTCTGCCTTTTATAAACCCAGCTTATACATCTGGAAATTCTTGGCTCACCTACTACTGAAGCCTAGCTTGAAAGACTTTGAACATAATAACCCTGTTAGCAAGTGAAATGAACATAATTTCATAGTAATTTGAACATTCTTTGGCATTGTCATTCTTGGGACTGGAATGAAAACTGACCTTTTCTAGTCCTGTGACCACTGCTGAGTTTTCCAAATTTGCTGACATATCGAGTGCAGCACTTTAACAGCATCATCTTTTATGATTTTAATAGTTCAGCTGGAATTCTGTCACCTCTTCTAGCTTTGTTCATAGTAATGCTTCCTAAAGCCTCCTTGACTTTACAGAATATCTGGCTTTAGGAGAGTGACCACATCATCATGGTTGTCTGGGTTATTAAGACCTTTTTAGTATAGTTCCTCTGTGTATTCTTTCCACTTCTTAATGTCTTCTGCTTCTGTTAGGTCTTTACCATTTTTGTCCTTTATCATGCCAATCCTTGCATGAAATTTTTCCTTGTTAACTCTAATTTTCTTGAAGACATCTCTGATCTTTCTCATTCTATTGTTCTCCTCTATTTCCTTCTTAAGAAGAAGGCCTTCTTATTTCACTTTGCTATTTTTTATAACACTGCATTCAGTTGGATATATCTTTCCCTTTCTTCCTTGGCTTTCACTTCTCTCTTCAGCTATTTGGAAAACCTCCTCAGACAACCACTTTGTCTTGTTGCATTTCTTTTTCTTCGGAATGGTTTTGGTCACTGACTTCTGTACAGTGTTGCAAACCTCCATACATACCTCTTCAGGCACTCTGTCTACAGATCTAATCCTTTGAATCTATTCATCACCTCCACATTATAATCATAAGGGATTTGTTTTAGGTCTTACCTGAATGGCCTAGTGGTTTCCCCTACTTCCTTCAATTTAAGACTGAATTTTACAATAAGAAGCTCATGCATGATCTTAGCCACTGTCTGCTCCAGGTCTTGTTTCTGTTGACTGTGTAGAACTTCTCCATTTTCTGCTATGAAGAATATAATCAATCAATATAAACAATCAAAGTTGTTCAGTCATGTCTGACTCTTTGGGACCCCATGAATTGCAGCACACTAGGCCTCCCTGCCCATCAGCAACTTCTGGAGTTCAACCATACCCATGTCCATCCAGCCATCTCATCCTCTGTCATCCCCTTCTCCTCCTGCCCCCAATCCCTCCCGGCATCAGGGTCTTTTCCAATGAGTCAGCTCATAGTATCAGGTGGCCAGAGTATTCGAGTTTCAGCTTCAGCATCAGTCCTTCCAATGAATACCCAGGACTGATCTCATTTAGGATTGACTGGTTGGATCTCCTTGCAGTCCAAGGGACTCTCAAGAGTCTTCTCCAACACCACAGTTCAAAAGCATCAACTTTTTGGTGTTCAGCTTTCTTTATAGTCCAGCTCTCACATCCATACATGACCACTAGAAAAACCATAGCCTTGACTAGGTGGATTTTTGTTTGCAAAGTAATGTCTCTGCTTTTTAATATGCTATCTAGGTTGGTCGTAACTTTCCTTCAAAGGTGTAAGCATCTTTTAATTTCATGGCTGCAATCACCATCTGCAGTGCTTCTGGAGCCCAGGAAAAATAAAGTCAGCCATTGTTTCCACTGTTTCCCCATCTGTTTGCCATGAAATGATGGGACCAGATGCCATGATCTTAGTTTTCTGAATGTTGAGCTTTAAGTCAACTTTTTCACTTTCTTCTTTCACTTTCATCAAGAGACTCTTTAGTTCCTCTTCACTTTCTGCTATAAGGTTGGTGTCATCTGCATATCTGAGGTTGTTGATATTTCTCTTGGCAATCTTGATTCCAGCTTGTGCTTCCTACAGCCCAATGTTTCTCATGATGTACTCTGCATAGAAGTGAAATAAACAGGGTGACAATATACAGTCTTGGCATACTCCTTTTCCTATTTGGAACCATTCTATTGTTCCATGTCCAGTTCTAACTGTTGCTTCCTGACCTGCATATAGGTTTCTCAAGAGGCAGGTCAGGTGGTCTGGTATTCCCATCTCTTTCAGAATTTTCCACAGTTTATTGTGATCCATACTGTCAAAGGCTTTGGCATAGTCAATAAAGCAGAAATAGATGTTTTTCTGGAACTCTGTTGCTTTTTTGATGATCCAGCGGATGTTGGCAATTTGATCTCTGGTTCCTCTGCCTTTTCTAAAACCAGCCTAAACAGCTGGATGTTCACATATTGCTGAAGCCTGGCTTGGAGAATTTTGAGCATTACTTTACTATGATGTGAGATGAGTGCAATTGTATGGCAGTTTGAGCATTCTTTGGCATTGCCTTTCTTTGGGATTGGAATGAAAACTGACCTTTTCCAGTCCTGTGGCCACTGCTGAGTTTTCCAAATTTGCTGTCATATTGAATGCAGCACTTTCACACCATCATCTTCCAGGATTTGAAACAGCTCAACTAGATTTCTGTCACCTCCACTAGCTTTATTTGTAGTGATGCTTTCTAAGGCCCACTTGACATCACATTCCAGGATGTCTGACTCTAGGTGAATGATCACACCATTGTGATTATCTGGGTCGTGAAGATCTTTTTTGTACAGTTCTCCTGTGTACTCTTGTCACCTCTTCTTCTTATCTTCTGCTTCTGTTAGGTCCATACCATTTCTGTCCTTTATCTGATTTTGGTACTGACCATTTGCTGATTACCATGCCATCTCTTTGGTTTTTGGAAAAGATGTTTGCTATGACCAATATGTTCTCTTGAGAAAACTCTGTTAGCATTTACCATACTTCTTTTTCTATTCCAGGGTCAAACTTCCTTGTTATTCTGGTATCTCTTGGCTTCCTGGGCTTCCCAGGTGGCACAGTGGTAAAGAATCCACCTTGCATTGTAGAAGCCACAGGCGAGCCAGATTTGATCCCTGAGTCAGGAAGATTGCCTGAACTAGGAAGTGGCAACCTACTCCAGAATTCTTCCCTGGAAAATTCCGTGGACAGAGGAGCCTAGTGGACTACAGCCCATAAGGTCACAGAGAGTCGGACACGACTGCAAGGCAACTGAGCATGCATGACTTCCTACTTTTGCATTTTAATCCCCTATAATGAAAAGAACATCTTTTTTGGTGTTAGCTCTAGAAGGTGTTTTAGGTCTTCATAGAACAGGTCAACTTCAGCTTCTTTGGCATCAGTGATTGGGGCATAAACTTGGATTACAGTGTTACTGAATGTTGGCCTTGGAAATGAACTGAGATAATTCTGTTGTTCTTGAGATTGCACTATCCAAGTAGTGTATTTCAGACTCTCTTGTTGATTATGAGGGCTTCACCATGTCTTCTAAGTGATTCTTGCCCACATTAATAGATATAATGGTCATCTGAATTAAATTCATCCATTCCTGTCCTTTTTAGTTCACGATTCCTAAGATGTTCTTGTTCACTCTTGCCATCTTCTGCTTGACCATGTCCACAATTTACCTTCATTCATGGACCTAACATTCCAGGTTCCTATGCAATACTGCTCTTCATAGCATCAGACTTCACTTTCACTACCAGACACATCCACAACTGAGTATCATTTCTGCTTTGGCCCAGCCATTCCATTCATTCCGGAAAGTGAAAAGTGAAAATGAAGTCGCTCAGTTGTGTCCAGCTCTTTGCGACCCCATGGACTGTAGCCTACCACGCTCCTTCGTCCATGGAGTTTTCCAGGCAAGAGTACTGGAGTAGACTGCCATTCCCTTCTAGAGCCATTAGTAATCCCCTCTGCTCTTCTCCAGAGCAGATTGGACACCTTCTGACTTAGGGGACTCACCTTCCAGTGTCATATCTTTTTGCCTTTTCATACTGTTCATAGGGTTCATAGCAAGAATACTGGAGTGGGTTGCCATTTCTTCCTTAAGGGAGCCACGTTTTGTCAGAACTCTTCACTGCCACCCACCCATCTTGGGTGACTCTATACAGGATAGCTCATAGATTCACTGAGTTATGCAAGCCCCTTTGCCATGACAAGGCTGTGATCCATGAAGGGAATTAGATGTTAAAGAATGCTAAAATTCTATTATTTGTAATACATAGGCAAGAAATTAAATGGCAATGATCAAGCTTATAGCATTGAGACTTTGGGCCATAGGTCTCTGTCCAAACAGTATTTGCCCACTCGCTGTATAGGGAAAATGTATCTTGAGGGCTAAATGAAAATTGTACCCTGTATTTACATTAAGTTGCAATATTTGTTTAGATATTAAATTTAGTGCAGTGTTGGAGATAACATGTTTAAGTGGATTTCAAGCAAATCCTTTTTGCTTTGTTTCAAGCCCAGATTAGGAAGATATTAAGTACATAGTGTATCAGGAAACTTTACTGGCTAAGATGAATTTTTTTCTCTCACTGTATATACTGGGTTGAACCACATGAAATTGCTGTTTGTGTAATTCCAAAATGATCAATTATTGGCAATTTCACACAGTTCCACTTAATAAAATGAGGTTTTAGTAACTGCTGCTTTAAAAAATTTGTTTCAAAAACATAGAGAAAATAATGTAACTATGTAATTTTATTGTATTCACCACACATATTTTGCTAGTCTTCCTTCATGTGAGTATAAGGACCATGGAGCGTACAGTTCTGGGGTTGGGTGGGAGAGTGGGGGTTGGGTACCATCTATCAGTTCAATTCAGTCACTCAGACATGTCTGACTCTCTGCAACCCCATGGACTGCAGCATGCCAGGCTTCCCTATCCATCACCAACTTCCAGAGTTTACTCAAACTCATGTCCATTGAGTCTGTGATACCATCCAACCATCTCAACCTCTGTCGGCCCCTTGTCCCACTTTCAATATTTCTGGTACCATCCATATACACACCTTATGTGGTGGCACCCCTTGGAGTAAGCACTGGACAGTTCTCAACACTTAGTTCTTTTAAAGCAATAAAACATCATAGAGTTGAAACATCTCTTACTTTTCCTTAATCCTATCCCTCCTTCTCCAAAGTGGAAAATAATTCTAAATTTGATATAGATCTTTCCTGTTACTGTTTTATACTTTTTTAAAAAGATAATGTAGAGAAATATCTCATTATTTATATTAATTATTATTAATAACCAAATTCTCTTTAATGTTATAGTAGTGTTTGTAACTCTTATTATCATATGATCATTATTAAAACTTATGACCCACCTGAGTTAACAGAAAATTTAAGATGAAGTGTTAAGAGCAAACTTTCCCAAGTGTGATTCCTGGCACACCAGTGTGACTTGGGTACCTAATTCAAAACATAAATCGCTATATTCCACTTCCCACTCCCATATGCTAAAGACTCAATGCCAGAGAAGCTGTCCGGGTGATTCTCACACTCAACAAAGTTTAGTAATCCATGATTTGAGAATAAACAGGCAAGTGAATGTACGCTATCTAATTCCATACTTAAGACTTCTCTTATGGCTTGAATATGTGGTAAATATATCCACAATCATAGTTAGGATGAAACAGATGAATAATTTTAGTTTCATTTTTTTTCCCCAAGAAAATCTATTTTGTTATTCATAGAAATATATGTCATTGATTTATGTACCTACCACTTTAGAAAAGAAAAATTACCAATGAAATATTTCAATTTTTTAATATTTACTTTTATATTAAATTTTTTATAGTTATTGGAACAGCACTTCTACACATCCTGACATGTAATCTATTCTCATGATCTTTAACCCTTTAGCATTTTTACCATTAATGGAATAATTTTGAGGCATGTCAGAATTTGTCCGAATTTCCTATGGGGTAAGACTTCACCCTCATATTTGTATCACTTAAATCATTTGCTATCGAACATCATGTAGGTTCAGCTCAAAGTTAGTCAGAAGTCTCACAAACCAATATTTGATAAATTAATAACAGTCATATTTAATACCAGAAACACAGAACTTAGTCATTCTAAAATCTCAGGATTTTGAAATTTCTTGCATTTATTCAAGAGTTTTCCCAGGCAGCTTTTTTTTTTGCACTTGGTTGTGATAGTGGTATGTAATACTGGGTAGGCTCCTTATAAAGTAGCCTCAGTCCTCCGCGACTCCCCATACACACAGTTCTTACTGTGTGATGTTGTACCTCTTGCCTTCAGGGGGAAGAGTCTGCTTCCTCCCTTTTACCTGCCTTGGCCTTGGGCTAACAGAAAGTGGTGGAAGTGCCACAGATCACTTGGGAGTCTTGCTTTCAAGAGGCTATATGCATTTCTCCCTTTTCTCTTTGGAGAGTTGCTCCTGCCATGTGAACAAGCCCCACCTAGTCTGCTGGAAGAGACTCGTGTGCACTCGATTTTATTCCTCCAGTGGCAAATATTGGCTTCACATTTATGTCCTGCTTGTTTCATTTCTGAGCATTTCTAGGTAAAAAGATTTCATTTTAAAGCAGAAACAGAATGTAATTTTTTTGAAGATATTGAAAAGGCAATTAAGTTCAATACATGAGCCATTAACAGTACACATAACTCAAAATGGTGACAACATGAACGCCCATGATGAGCTTATGTGTGTCTAGCCATGAATACATTGTGGCTGAGAGTGTTTCCAAGATGCTTCAGATTTCAGAGATAGAAAAATAGACGCAAAAAGTTCACTCTAGGTAAATCTGAATATAAAGAATAAAATACTTAAAAAAAACACGACATCTGGTTTGAAAGTGCTGAAGACATTGGATTTTATGGAAGCTTTCCTTTCACAAGGATTGAATAGTAAGCCTGATTTTGACTACAACATTTAAGGATAAGCCATTTCAAAAAACTAAGCTGAAAAAGAATTGACAATGGACTAGATTTGGAAGCTGTACCAGCCCAAAGAAATCAAATCTTTGCTGATTTGTCACCTCCTTGGAAAGGGCATCAGTGACCTTTTAACCCAAATAGTAGCCTCTCTCCTCTTACTCTTCATAGCACTCACTGTCATTGAAATTTTATTATACACACAGGTTTATTTCTTCCAGTATCTTTATTGCTGTATCCCTACAACCTAGAAAAGTGGCATACAGTAGTCACTCAGAAATTTTACTGAATAAATGAATTGATGATTGAGCAGCATATCTAAGCTCTGTCTAGTTCACACATGTGCACTGTACACACACTTGTCTCAAGTGGTTGTAGTAAAATAATTATGTTTGTGCCTTAAAAAACTTTCATGGGACTTTGTAACCATTGGGGTCACTCATACTGAAGGAAGAGATTAGCAAGAACTTTGGGGAAGGGTACTGTGGGCAGAGGTGGTGTATGTGTGTCTTGTGTGTGTGTGTGAGAGGGAGAAAGGTATATTTCCAAAGCAGACACCGTTGAAATGCATCCAACATGCTGAGTGAGGCACTAAAGAGAAGTCTAAAAAAGTGTACTGGCACCCTAGGCCTCAAGGAGGTGATGACTTTTGAGCTGAGGCTTGAAGATAAGGTAAGATGCACATTTCAGAGAAGGATTTTCCTCAAGACTTATGTGCAAAAGCAAAGGAAGCACTATTAGAGAGCATCAGACATGTTCTTAATCATGGTATATGATTCTTTAACTCTGTTAACTATTTGGTTGAGGATTTTTTTATTTTAATTTTGGCTGTTGTGGAATTCCTTGCAGCACACAGGCCTTCTCTAGATGCAGTGTGGTTGAGGATTTTTGCAACTATGTTTATCTGAAATATTGGCCTTTAATTTTCTTTTCTTGTATTGTTCTTGTATGATGGTGGTATCAAGCTAATGCTGGATGTGTAAAATAAGTTTGGAAATGTTCCTTCCTCTTTTGAAAAGAGTTAATACTGATTTTTAAAAAATATTTGGTAGAATTATATTCACCAGTAAAGCCATCTGTTCCTAGACTCATTTTTTTTTCTTTTTTTAACTTGAGAGGTCTTGATTACTGATTGAAACTCTTTTGCTGTCGGTCAGTCACTCAGTCATGTCCAACTCTTTGCGACCCCTTGGACTGTAGCATGCCAGGCTTCCCTGTCCTTCACCATCTCCTGGAGCTTACTCAAACTCATGTCCATTGAGTTGGTGATGCCATCCAACCATCTCATCTGTCGTCCCCTTCTCCTCTCACCTTCAATCTTTCCCAGCATCAGGGTCTTTTCTAATGAGTCAGTTCTTTGCATCAGGTGGCCAAAGAATTGGAGCTTCAACATCAGTCCTTCCAATGAATATTCAGGATTGATGTCCTTTAGGACTGACTAGTTTGATCTCCTTGAACTCCAAAGGAATCTCAAGAGTCTTCTCCAGCAATACAGTCCAGCTCTCTTTATAGTCCAACTGTCATTTCCATATGTGACTGCTGAAAAAACCATAGCTCTAACTATATGGACGTTTGTTGGCAAAGCAAAGTCTCTGCTTTTAATACATTGTCTAGTTTGTCATAGCTTTTCTTCCATGGAGCAAGTGTCTTAATTTCATGATTGTAGTCACCATCTGCTGTGATTTTGGAGCCCAAGAAGATGAAGCCTCCCACTGTTTTCACTGTCTCTCCATCTATTTACCATGAAATGATGGGACTGGGTGCCATACTTGTTTTTTTTGAATGCTGAGTTTTAAGCCAGCTTTTTCACTCTCCTCAAGAGGCTCTTTAGTTCCTCTTCTCTTTTTGCTGTAACAGTGGTGTCATCTGCATATCTGAGGTTATTGATACTTTATCTGGCAACCTTGATTCCAGATTGTGTTTCATCCAGGCCAGCATTTTGCATGATGTACACTGTGTATAAATTAAATAAGCAGGGTGACAATATACAGCTTTGATGTACTCCTTTCCCAATTTGAAACTAGTCTGTTATTCATGTCAAGTTTAAACTGTTGCTTCCTGATGTTCATACAGGTTATAAAGGAGACAGATGAGGTGGTCTGGTATCCTATCTCCTGTAGAATTTTCCACAATTTGTTGTGATCCACACAGTCAAAGGCTTTAGCATAGTCAATGAAGCAAAAGTAGATGTTTTTCTGGAATTCTCTTGCTTTTTCTATTATCCAAAGGATGTTGGAAATTTGGCCTTTGGTTCCTCTGCCTTTTCTGAATCCAGCTTGGATACCTGGAAGTTCTTGGTTCATGTACTGTTGAAGCCTAGCTTGGAGAATTTTGAGCATTACTTTACTAGCATATGACATGAGTGCAGTTGTGTGGTAGTTTAAATATCCTTTGACTGTCTTTCTTTGGGATTGGGATGAAAACTGACCTTTTCCAGTCCTGTGGCCACTGCTGAGTTTTCCAAATTTACTGGCATATTGGTTGCAGTGCTTTCACAGCACCATCTTTTAAGGTTTGAAATAGCTCAACTGAAATTCCATCACCCACTAGTTTTGATCATAGTGATGCTTCCTAAGGCCCACTTGACTTCACACTCCAGGATGCCTGTCTAGGTGAGTGATCACACCATTGTGGTTATCTGGGTCATTAAGATCTTCTTTGTACAGTTCTGCTGTGTATTCTTGCCACATCTTCTTAATATCTTCTGCTTCTGTTAGGTCCATATATTTTCCATCCTTTATTGCGCCCATTGTTGCATTAAATGTTCCCTTGGTATCTCTGATTTTCTTGAAGAGATCTCTAGTCTTTCACATTTTATTGCTTTCCTCCATATCTTTGCATTGTTCAGTCAGGAAGGCTTTCTTATCTCTCTTTGCTATTCTTTGCAATATCTGCATTCTGATAGGTATATCCTTCCTTTTCTCCTTTGCCTTTAGCTTCTCTTCTTTTCTCAGCTATTTATAAGGCCTCCTCTGACAACCATTTTGCCTTTTTGCATTTCTTTTTCTTGGGGATGTTTTTGATCACTGCCTCTTTTACAATGTTATGATCCTTCATCCACAGTTCTTCAGGCACTCTGTCAGATCTAATCCCTTGAATCTATTTTTCACTTCCACTGTATAATTGTAAGGGAAATTATTTAGGTCATACCTGAATGGCCCAGTGGTTTTCCCTACTTCTTAAATTTAAGTCTGAATTTGACAATAAGGAGTTCATGATCTGAGTTACAGTCAGCTCCTAGTCTTATTTTTGCTGACTGCATAGCTTCTCCATCTTCCACTACAAAGAATATAATCAGTCTGATTTCAATATTGACCATCTGGCGATGTCCATGTATAGAGTCTTCTCTTGTGTTGCTGATAGAGGGTGTTTACTATGACTGGTACATTCTCTTGGCAAAACTCTGTTATACTTTGCTCTGCTTCACTTTGTACTCCAAGGCCAATGTGACTATTACTGTTCCTTTTCCTGGGTCCCAGTGCACAAAATGTTTTATTGTGCCCTCCGCAAGTCTGTTTCTCCATTTCTGTGGAGGTTCTATAATCAAATTGCACTGACCTTCCAAGTCAAATTCCCTGTGGGTTCTCAGTTCCTTTCCTGGATCCCCAGACTGGGAAATCTGTGGTGCAGTCTAAAACTTCTGCAGCAGTGTGAGAACTTCTTTCGTATAATTGTTCTCCAGTTTGTGGGTTGTCTGCTCGGCGGCTCTATGGTGTGGCTAATGGTGACCTCCTCCAAGAGGCCTTCCACCACACACCACACCTCCCAGTCTTCTGCACCCAGAACCCCTGTCCTCAGACTCTTTACTAGTAATTAATTTGTTCAGATTTTCTTATTGCTATGGTCTGAAATTCCAAAACCATATTAAATAATTTATAGTTTTATATCATAAAATGAATATTATTTTTTATTTGTATTTTTATTTATTGAGGTGAAATTTACTAAGATGAAATTAACCATTTCAAAGAGTGTAAAATTTAGTGTTATTTAGTACATTTGTAATGTTGTGCAACTAATATCTCCTATCTAGTACCAAACATTTTCATTACCCTAAAAAAAAAACCTGTAGCCTCTTATAGCCTCTCCTTTCCTTCCCCTGCCTAGTGCCTGACAATCACCAACTTGCTTTTTGCCTCTATGGATTGACCTCTTTGACCTGTTTTTTATAACATAATCATAAAATAATTGTCTTTTGTGTCTAGGCTCTTTTTCTTAGCCTGATGCTTTAGAGGTTCATACATGTTATAGTATATATGTTAGTACTTTACAAACTTTTATGGTCAAAAATATTCCATTGCATGAATATATCACATTTTATTTTTCACTTCATCCATTGATGAACATTTGACTAGTTTCCAGTTTTGGGGTTCCGTGAATATTTCTGCTATGATTCTCTGTGTACAAGTATCTTTTTGCATGCCTATTTAATACTCATATTTTAAAATCCTTCCTACTCCAGATTCTTAAACATATTGTCTGATAATGTATTCCAGTATACTTATGGTATATACAGTTCTTGTAATATGTCGGTTTTTCATTAAACTGAAATTACTTTTGTTCTAAATGATGGCATAGGGATTTCATTTTAATTTTTAAAGAAATTGATAGGCAATTATCTCAACCTTGTTTTTGAATACTTGTCCTTTTGTACTGATTATTTCTTATATTCTGATAAAGGGTTCTATTCTACTC
>SJYC01053688.1:0-12173 GCA_006408675.1 Madoqua kirkii | reverse complement strand
CAGTCTATTTTAGTTCGCTGATTCCTAGAATGTCATTGTTCACTCTTACCATCTGCTATTTGACCACTTCCAATTTGCCTTGATTCATGGACCTGACATTCCAGATTCCTATGCAATATTGCTCTTTACAGCATTGGACCTTGTTTCTATCACCAGTCACATCTACAACTGAGTTTTGTTTTTGCTTTGGCTCCATCCGTTCATTCTTTCTGGAGATATACTGATCTCCAGTAGCATATTGAGTACCTACTGACCTGAAGAGTTCCTCTTTCAGCATCCTATCATGATTTTAAACTGTGGTGTTGGGGATGACTCTGGAGAGTCCCTGGGACTGCAAGGAGATCCAACCAGTCCATTCTAAAGGAGATCCATCCTGGGGTTTCTTTGGAGGGAATGATGCTGAAGCTGAAACTCCAGTACTTTGGCCACCTCATGAGAAGAGTTGACTCATTGGAAAAGACTGTGATGCTGGGAGGGATTGGGGGCAGGAGGAGAAGGGGATGACAGAGGATGAAATGGCTGGATGGCATCACTGACTTGATGGATATGAGTCTGAATGAACTCCAGGAGTTGTTGATGGACAGGGAGGCCTGATGTGCTGTGATTCATGGGGTTGCAAATAGTCGGACACGACTGAACGACTGAACTGAACTCATTATTTGGTTATTTCACCCTTCCATCCAAAACACAGTATGAAATTTTTAAATAGCAGTTTCATCCATAATATAAAAGTCTTAAAACAACTGAAATATTTGTCAACTGGTAAATTAAGAAATGACCAACTCTCATGTCCATACAAGAATACTGAAAAGACTAGTTTTGACTATATGGATCTCTGTTGGCAAAGTGATTTCTCTGCTTTTTAATACATTTTCTAGGTTTGCCATGATGCTTCCAAAGGTATGCATGATTTCACATTCCAGGATGTCTGATTCTAGGTGAGTGACCACACCATCGTGGTTATCCACGTCATTAAGACCTTTTTTGTATGGTTTGTGTATTCTTGATACCCCTTCTTAATATCTTCTGCTTCTGTTAGGTCCATATAATTTCTGTCCTTTATTGTGCCCATCTTTGCGTGAAATGTTCCCTTGGTGTGTCTAATTTTCTTGAAGAGCTCTGTAGTCTTTCCCATTCTATTATTTTGCTCTGTTTCTTTACATTAATTACTTAGGAAGGCTTTCTTATCTCTCCTTGCTATTCTTTGGAATTCTGCATTCAAATGAGTATATCTTGCCTTTTCCTTTTTGCCTTTCACTTTTCTTCTTTTTTCAGCTATTTCTAAGGACTCCTCAGACAGCCATTTTCTTTTTTTGTTTCTTTTTCATGGGGATGGTTTTATCACAACCTCCTGTACAATGCATGAACCTCCATCCATAGTTCTTCAGGAATTCTATCAAATCTAATCCCTTGAATCTATCTCTCACTTCCACTGTATAGTCATAAGAGATTTTATTTAGGTCATACCTGAATGGTCTAGTGGTTTTCCCCTATTTTATTCGATTTAAGTCTGAATTTGGCAATAAGGAGTTCGTGATCTGAGCCACAGTCAGCTCCCGGTCTTGTTTTTGCTGACTGTAAAGAGTTTCACCATCTTCGGCTGCAAAGAATATAATCAATCTGATTTTGGTATTGACCATCTGATGATGTCCATGTGTAGAGTCTTCTCTTGTGTTGTTGGATGAGGGTGTTTGCTATGACCACTGTGTTCTCTTGGCAAAACTTTATTAGCCTTTGCCTTTCTTCATTTTGTACTCAAAGGCCAAATTTGCCTGTTACTCTAGGTATCTCTTACTTCTTACTTTTGCATTCCAGCCCCCTATGATTAAAAGAACGTCTTCTTTTTGGTGTTAGTATTAGAAGGTCTTGTAGTTCTTCATGGAACCGTTCAACTTCAGCTTCTTTGGCTTTAGTGGTTGGGGCCTAGATTTTGGATTATTGTGATATTGACTTGTTTGCCTTGGAAATGAATTGAGATCATTGTGTCATTTTGAGATTGCACCCAAGTTCTGTATTTTGGAGTCTTTTGTTGACTGTGATGGCTACTCCATTGCATCTAAGGGATTCTTGCTCACAGTAGTAGATGTAATGGTGATCTGAATTAAATTCGCCCATTCCAGTCCATTTTTGTTTACTGATTTCTAAAATGCTAATGTTCACTTTTGCCATCTCCTGTTTGACCACTTCCAATTTACCTTGATTCGTGGATCTAATATTCCAGGTTCCTAAGCAATATTGTTCTTTAAAGCATTGGACTTTGCTTCTATTACCAGTTACATCAACAAATGGGTGCTGTTTTCCCTTTGGCTTTGTCTCTTTACTGTTTCTGGAGTTATTTCTCCTCTCTTCTCCAGTAGCATATTGGACACAAACCAACCTGGTGGTGGTTTAGTTGCTAAGCTGTGTCCAACTCTTGCGACCCCATGGACAGGGGAGCCTGGCAGGCTATAGTCCTTGGGATTCTCCAGGCAAGAATACTGGCATGGGTTGCCATTTCCTTTTCCATGGGATCTTCCCAACCCAGGAGCTGAACCCAGGTCTCCTGCATTGTAGGCAGATTCTTTACAAACTGAGCTAAAAGGGAAGTCCAACCAACCTGGAGAGTTCATCTTTCAGTGTCATATCTTTTTGCCTTTTCATGCTCTTCATGGGTTCTCTAGGCAAGAGTGCTGAAGTGGTTTGCCATTCCCTTCTCCAGTGGACCACATTTTGTCAGAACTCTCCATCATGACCTGTCCATCTTGGGTGGCCCTACATTAAGGCATGGCTCATAGTTTCATGGAGTTAGACAAGACTGTGTTCCATGTAATCAGTTTGGTTTGTTTTCTGTGATCGTTTTAATTCTTTCTGGCCTCTTGTGGATAAGGATAAGAGGCGTATAGAAGCTTCTTGATGGGAGGGACCACTGTGGGGGGAATCTAGGTCTTGTTCTGATGGCAGGGCCAGTAAATCTTTGATGGATGGAGCTGGGTTCCCTCCCTGGTTTTTATGGTGGAAGAAAGAACAGTAAAGTCACTCAATCCTGTCCAACTCTTTGTGACCCCATGGACTGTAGCCTACCAGGCTCCTCTGTCCATGGAATTTTCTAGGCAACAGTACTGGAGTGGGTTGCCATTTCCTTCTCCAGGGGATCTTCTTGATCCAAGGATAGAACCCAGGTCTCCTGCATTGCAGGCAGACACTCTACCACCTGAGCCACCAGGGAAGCCCATGGTATGATAGACCTCCTTCAGAAGGATTTATGGCTGCACTGTTGTATTCAGTGCCCCTGGCTGCGCAGCGGGCCACATCAACACACACCTCTGCTGAAGACTCCTGGACATTCACAGGCAAGACTGGCTCAGTCTCTTGTGGGATCACCGCTCCTTTCTTTTGTAAAAATGCAAGAACTTCTTTTATATGATCATTCTCCAGTTTGTGGGTCATCTCCTCGGTGGTTCTATGGTGGGGTTAATGGCGATCTCCTCCAAGAGGACTTCTGCCACATGTGGTGCCTCCCAGGTCTTCTGCAGCCAAAGCCATGGTTCCCATGCAGGCCACTGCTGACCCATGCCTCCACAGGAGACACTCAAAACAAAAAGGCAGGTCTGGCTCAGTCTCTTCAGGGTCTCTGGGTCCTGGTGCGCACAAGGTTTTGTTTGAGCCTTCCAAGCGTCTCTGGTGGATATGAGGTTTGATTCTAAATGTGTTTTTCCCCTTCCTACCATCTTGTTGGGCTTCTCCTTTGGCCTTGGACATGGGGTATCTTTTTCTTGGGGGGATCCAACATTCTCCTGTCAGTGGTTGTTTAGCAGCGAGTTGCAATTTTGAAGTTCTCACAGAAGATGAGGGCAGGTCCTTCTACTCCACCATCTTACATCTTACAAAGGGAAGGCTATATGCAAAACTATATGCAACTACCATACCGTGGGATTCCCTGGTGGCTCAGGTGGTAGAGTGTCTGCCTGCAATGCAGGAGACCTGGGTTCTATCCCTGGATCAAAACTATATGCAAAACTATAAAACTCCTAGCAAATAGAAAAAAATCTAGATGACCTTGGGTTTGGCTATGACTTTTTAGATATCAAAGGCAAGACTTATGATAGAAATAACTGAGTGTCTAGAATTCACTAAAATTAAAAATTTCTGCTCTGTGAAAGATGCTATCAAGGGAATGAGAAGACAGCCACATCTGGGAGAAAATATTTATAAAATGTGTATCTGATAAAGGATTATTTTTCAAAACATACATGAAACTCTTAAGACTGAATGACAGGAAGTTGAACAACCAATTAAATCAGGCCAAAGCCCTTAATAGATGGCTTACCAAAGAAGATATACAGATGACAAATAAGCATATGAAACTATGCTCAACTCATATGGTTAAACAGTAATGTGATGCCTTTGTGCATCTGTTGGAGTGGCAAAAATCCAAAACGCTGACAATAACAAATGCTGAAAAGGATGGGGAGACTCAGGAACTCTTATTCATTGCTGGTAGGAATAGGTGGTGCTAGTGGTAAAGAACCCACCTGTTAATGCAGGAGTCATAAGTGACTCAGGTTTGATCCCTGATTCAGAAAGATCTCCTGGCAGGCATGACAGCCCACTCCAGTGTTCTTGTGTGGAGAATCCAATGGACACAGGAGCCTGATGGGCTACAGGCTACCAGATCACAAAGAGTCAGACACAGTTGAAGCGACTTAGCATGCATGAACGCAGGGTTGCAAAATATTACAAGCACTTTGGAGAACAGTTTGGCTCTTTCTTAACAAAACTAAAAATACTTGTGTCACATGATCCAGTAGTTATACTCCTTGAGTTTCCTCAAATAGCTGAAATCTTGTGTCCCAACAGAAACCTGCATATTGATGTTTATATCAGCTTTATTTGTATTGCCTAAACTCTGAAGCAACCAAGATTCATAATTGTCAATACTTGAAAATAACTTCATGAGTGAATGGATAAATAAATTGTGGTGAATCTGGACAGTAGAATATGATGAGAAGAAATAAGCTATCTAGCCAGGAAAATACATGATGGAAATGTAAATGTATATTCACTTAGTAAAAGGAACCAATCTGAAAAGTGACGTACTGTATGGAAACTGGAGACTGTAGTCCATTCCATCATATTATCTTCCAGAACTCAGTAATATCTGTTAAACTGTTAAATAATTTTCAAATATAAAATAAATAAATGATTCAGCATTAAGTGATCTTTAATTTTGTGAATTTGACAGAGCTGAAGTAATAAATGACACAGTAAGTTGACCAAAAAAATTTTTTTCAAAAAATCATAAGATCATTTAGAACATGAAATAGAATCATAAGGGGTGCAAAAATATGGTTCTTGGTTCATTTTTACTGCAATTTTATATGATTCACTGTTATATTACTGAACACCATACTTCGTTTTCCTTAGTCTCAACTGGCACAGGGAAATTTTCTGTGAAACTGGCTCTCTTTTTTGTAATTCTGGGTTAAGTCTATCTTACTAGCTTTATCCTTAGAATATATACAGACTGGAACATGTTGGAAAACATATGAAGTCTACTTCTAAGATATGACTAAATTAACTTCAAATTTTAACATTCAGCTTCCACAGTCAGAAAATAATATGTGACAGAGATGGTTCATTATTTCTCTCTACTACTTCCTTTTTCCCTTTATAGAAACAGAATTCTTCAGATACTCAGATATACATGTACACATAAATGCACGTATACACACAGGAGGTTTAGGGTTCTGTTTCTTGACATTTAATTTCCTAGCTTCCTCTGCAATTTGGTGTGGCCCTTTGACTGTGACATGCAAACAGAAGTGATATGTACTATTGTCAGGGCAATGAATCCTGATTTTCCTTCAATTCCCTCTTTTGCCCTTCTAATGTAAAAAATTATAAAGATTTTATCAGTCAGTGATCTTAGACCTTGAGAGAAAAAACAGAAAGACACCTAATAAGGATGACAGGGCCAACCTGAGTCTCTGGATATGTTGGTCGAGCATACTTGCTTACCTGCCCTGGATTACTCACTTCCTCCAGATTATTTTGTGGAATCAAAAAAAACAAAAAACAAAAAAACAAAAAAAAACCTGTCTTGATTGAGCTGTAATATTTTGGAGTCTTAATAGGTGGTTCAGGGGTAAAGAATCTATCTGCCAAGGAGGTACAATCTATGGGTTGGGAAGAGTCCCTGCAGAAGGAAATGGCAGCCCACTCCAGCACTCTTGCCTGAGAAATCCCATGGACAGAGGAGCCTAATGGGCTACAGTCCATGGGGCTGCAAAAGAGTCAGACACAACTTAGCAACTAAACAGTAATAACAAGGCTTATACATAACTAACTTGTAGACAGATGTGGAATGTGATAATACATATGAGACTTAAAATTGGTTAATTGGATAAAATCTACCAAATGGTCAAAAACTGGTAGCAGTGGATTTTGGCAACCGACTACCTATTTTACCTTTCCATCAGTTTCATTGAATCTATATGCCTCTTGATGGCCTCTTGGGAGTCTGAAAGTGAAAATATTAGTTTCTCAGTCATGTCCAACTCTTTGAGACCCCATGCACTGTAGCCTGCCAGGCTCTTCTGTCCATGGGATTTCCCAGACAAGAATACTGGAGTGGGTTGCCATTTCCTTCTCCAGGGGATTTCTCCAACCCAGGGATCAAACCCGAGTCTCACGCATTGCAGGTAGATTCTTTACCATCTGAGCCACCAGGGAAGTCTAACCCAGGTCAGAAATATCACACACAGATTTAATCAGATATTCTCAAAATGAAGTGATTTCCAAAGGTAAAGATTATATTTCTTTAATTACAAAACAGAAACTTGAATTAATTTTTTTTACTTTTACCCAAATCCTTGGTAGTTCAGGTTGATCACTTTTGCCTGTAAAAAAGGCTCTTGACCTCAGATCTAATTTTCCCAGACTTTCCCATTATTGTATATGTGGTATATTAGTCATTGTTCCTAATATAGGTTACTCATAAAAATGTTAAGCAAGTAGGAATTCCCAAAAATAAGAAACATGCACTGATTTGACAAGGCCAGAGACACTTGGTCTTTCATACTAGCCAGGGAGCATCATCCATGGTTTGTATACAAAGTCAGTGTCCCAGCATTCCATTTTCTGTCTTCTATGAGGTCTAAGAGTGAGAGTTCTGCCCTTGAATTACTACAGAATTTATTTCTCATAATAATTCTTCAGTGAGTCTTTATGAACCTGTTTATTTATATATTGATTCTTCTTTTCCTTTCTTGTTGTTCAATCACTCAGTCATATCTGACTCTGCAATCCCATGGACTGCAGCACACCAGGCTTTCCTGTCCTTCACCATCTCCTGGAGCTGGCTCAAACTCATGTCCATCGAGTTGGTAATGCCATCCAACCATGTCATTCTCTGTTTCCCCCTTCTCCCTGCTGCTTTCAACCTTTCCCAGCATCGGAGTCTTTTCTAATCGGTCAACTCTTTGTGTCAGGTGGTCAAAGTATTGGAGCTTCAGCATCAGTCCTTCCAAAGAATATTTAGGACTGATTTCCTTTAAGATTGAGTGGTTTGATCTCCTTGGAGTCCAACGGACTCTCAAGCGTCTTCTCTGGGTAATACACAAACATTAAGTCATTATGTTATAAACCTGATGGTGAATGTCAGTGAAGTGAAGTGAAAGTGTTAGTCAGTCATGTCTGACTCTTTGCAATAACTTTAGGGCTTCCCTGGTGGCTCAAAAGGCAAAGAATCTGCCCACGGACTGTAGCCCCCTAGTCTCCAGTGTTTATGGAATATTCCATGCAAGAATACTGGAGTGGGTTGACGTTTCTTTCTCCAGGGGATCTTCCCAACCCAGAGATTGAACCCAAGTCTATACTGCAGCCAGATTCTTTACTGACGAGCCACCAAGGCAGCCTGTTGAATGTCAATTATACCTCAATTATCCGTTTAGGAGGAAATATATTCACTTTTGTTTCCAAAGTAGGGTCTGCTACTGCAGCTTTCAAATCGGGTCTCAGGTAAGACTTTTACAGAAAAAAAGTAAAAGTAGCAGAAAAAAGGAAATGAAACTGGTGTTTCATCATCCTGGAAGTTTCTTTGACCTTTAAAGGAAGTGAATGGCACTGGGATAAGTTGTAATGAACACTGGCTCCAGTGTTGTGACATTTCTATTACCTCATTGTTTGATAATTTCTCTCTACCATGCTCAAATGATGTCTGTAGTTTGCTTTTTCCATTTTTCACCTTGTGATTTATCCCATGTTACTGAGGACTCAGTCTGTTTACAGTAACTGTGTTTTTATTATTCTTGTCTAAGGATGACTTTATGATGATGAGTTCCCTCTGAGTCTACTCTAAATTCTTTGTTGCTAGCATTCTACAGTGTTACTTTAACTCATAATATCTTATGGTACACTACTGAATATGTTGTTGAACAACGCTGCACAAATTTATTTCTTTCCCTTCTCAGATTTTAATTCAGCAATCAACTGTCTTGGGAAGTGGTTTACTTAGTACAGCAAATGAAAGAGGTATAACCAAATATGGCTGGTGAGAAAATTCCACAGAAACAGAAATATTATACATTCACAGCTTTTCTGTACTAGTAAACTCCTGGAATTTTCATTTATTTTGTAAATATAAAGATAAACCTGAAGGCTATCTTAAAATATATTGCACCATGGACACCTTAATGGGATGTGAAGGTGGAACTGTCAAGTTATGCTTACAAATAATGTTATTTTCTAGACAATTTTATTTTAGGGATTTGAGAACATTTTTATTCCTGAGCAAATATGTGGATTAAGCCAAGATATGTCAATAAAAGTGCTGGAGAAATGTCTTATGGATATGAACACATTATCTGATAAAAATTCATATGCAGCTGTTTGCTCACAGCTGAAAATATAGGTAGGGCAAAGATCATCGAAGAGGAAATAAGTCCTATGCATTTGGATTCCTCACCCTAGTGAGCACATACCTAATACAACAAAATAGCACAGTATAGATTTTTAAAAAATCTATGATTGTTTATGATCAGTGAGAACTGTGCTCATATATAAATAATTTTGACCTTAAAAAAACTATGGTGCTCATCTACTTGCCATTGTGCTGCTGCCTGGAAAAATCTCCATTCACCTCTTCTTGCCTTACAAATATTTATAAATTGGGATGTTTAGAGAGCTATTCCAAATCAAAGTATGCTGACCTAGAATATTCTTGATGACCTTCCTTAGCCCTATACTTTGATAGGAGGCTACCTAGGACACTGTTTAAAAGCATATCCTCTGAGGTCAGACAGCTGAGGGTTTAAATATTGGTTCTGTCAGACACTCAGTTATGTATGACCTTGGGAATTTTTTCAGAAGAGAATGGGGATAAAAATGAAATCTGTCTCTTAGATGTTGTGTAAAGCATTTAGCCTATGTTAGAGGAGGCATGATATTGCCTGGAAAATGTTGCAGTGATGTTTCTTATCTAGGGGAGAAACACATTGCTCCTTCCCTATACCCTAGCATACATCCAGAGTTGTTGAAATACCACTGACAGAATAGTATTGTTTTCTTTTTACATTTGGGTATATTTGCTGTAATAGGCAATATGGACTCCCTCTATTGGTTGATCAAGAGACTGGTGGCCCAGTATTTACAAACCTCAAGGCTTATGTACCTTTCAGATTTGTTAACAATAGCCATTAATTATAGATTGACAAAAAAACTTTATTTCATAAACTTTAGATGACTAAAAATCATTTACTTAGTATCCAGGAGGAGAAGCATGATTAAAAATAATGAATAGTATAATCTCATACAGCTAGCTTGAAAAATGAATTTTTCAAGTTGTAATTGTGAATCAAAGCAGAATGTACATATTGCAAATAAATTATTAGAAAATACTGTAAAAGAAAGCCATTTACAGCAACATGGATGGACAGAGATTATAATACAAAGTAAAGTAAGTTAGACAAAGACAAATATATATGATATCACTTACGTGTGGTATCTAAAAAAAAATGACAAAAAATGTATTTATTTACAAAAAGAAGCAGACTCACAGACTTTGAAAATAATCTTATGGTTACCAAAGGAGAAAGGTGTGGGGGGAGATAAATTAGGAGTTTAGGATCAACAGATGCACACTGCTGTATATAAAAAAGATAATCAATAACAACTGACTGTATAACACAGGGAACTCTACTCAGTACTCTGTAATAACCTAGATGGGAAAAGAATTTAAAAAAATGGATGTGTTGCTGTACACATGAAACTATTACAGCATTGTTAACCAACTATAAGATCAAAACTAAATTAAAAAAGGAAATACTATAAGGAGAAAATGAGTAACATGTAACAAACATTTATATTTCCTTTTTTATTTATTAAATCTCATTTATATGTTTTAAAAGGTATAGAGCTTCTAAAGCAGATACAAAATCCACCTCAGCAAAGGTGATATTAACCTAATAAGCAAATATGGTTTCTTTTTCAACTCAGGCTCCAAGTTTTAAAATTAATCTATGAAGAGTTGAAACTCTGATTTTATAACTATCAGAAGAAATGTATAAAGTTACTTGAGAGAGTATCTAAGGGAGTTAGTAGTTGAAATGTTGGAGAGACTCAGATTAATAATGTATACTAAGTGGTCTATACTTAATTAGTGAACAAAATGATGTTTCAAGTTGCTCTTATCTCATGAGAAAATCTCTTTATCTAAACATAGTGGTAGTAATGCTCTTTATTTTTTAAAGATACAGAAACTATTATTCACTTTTAACAAAAAATTGGATAATACATGCACAGTGTACAAAATGCAAAAATCTACCCAAATTAATACAAGTAATGCAAGTTTCTTCATAATCTTGTGTACCCATTTACTCCCAAAGAAAACCTGATTCCAGTTTTGCTTCACCTAGTCAGGTGGATGGATACACTTTAGCTCGTCCCCTAGCGAAATACTGAGCTTGGGGATCCAAGATTTACAATTTCAGCTATGTGATATTTGATACTGGAATCAGGATTTTTCATTTCAGCCTTTGTTGTTAGGGAAGTAGAGACTGTCTCCTTGCTTTTTAGGTGTGGGTTAAGACTTGGGATCAACCAGAACAGACTGCCTTAGTAACTGAGCAATAGCCAATTGGTCAGGGGAGGCCAGCCTGCAAGATATAAATCCTGAATTGATTAACTTTTATCTCTCAGAGTCTGTGCTTTGATATTTTTTTCTATTGTGATACTGCCTCTTCATTTTCCTATTTTGTAAATTGTCAATAATCACTCTGGGCCTGAACTAAAATAGCATAAACTTTGTTTCCTGTGAAACTCAGTAGTAAGAAACACTTAAATATATAAATATAGTACATCATAGATTATATTGATCATATTACCTGCCACTTACACAAAATATACCTATTTATACTCTGCCCACTGCATTGATATATTTATATATACTCCCTTCATAGTCTCATCCATCCTCTTGGTTTTAAATTCTAGCTATATTCTATTGCCTCCAAATGTATATCTCCAGCCCAGTACTGTTCTTTGAAACCCAGACCTGTATATCTAATGGTGTATTTGATTTATCCACTTTACAATTAGAACTGTCTTTCTGAATCTGAAACCTGATTTATTTATTCTGGCTTTTATCAACAGAGAGGCTTGTTGCACCCCTAAAGGAACTCTAGACATCACTAAGTTTTGACAAGTCTGTTGAGGACTTACAGTTATTAATTTAGTCTTAACTCTTCTTGAATGAAATTATTTTTCTGTATACTGCACATTTGTTAGTTCAATATGTCTTTATATTATGTTTAAATTACTAGATTGTTACAACTTTGTCCCTTTCTACTAACATGAGACATACATCAGTTCAGTTCAGTCATTCAGTCCTGTTTGACTCTTTGCAACCCCATGAATCGCAGCTCGCCAGGCCTCCCTGTCCATCACCAAGTCCCGGAGTTCACTCAGACTCATGTCCATCGAGTCAATGATGCCATCCAGCCATCTCATCCTCTGTTGTCCCCTTCTCCTCCTGCCCCCAATCACTTCCAGCATCAGAGTCTTTTCCAATGAGTCAACTCTTCACATGAGGTGGGCAAAGTACTGGAGTTTCAGCTTTAGCATCATTCCTTCCAAAGAAATCCCAGGGCTGATCTCCTTAAGAATGGACTGATTGGATCTCCTTGTAGTCCAAGGGACTC
>SJYC01053685.1:0-10249 GCA_006408675.1 Madoqua kirkii | reverse complement strand
GGGTTTAAGGGGGAGTTAACTCTGTAACCTGGGTCATGCTGCCAAAAGGCAGAGCCTGATATTTTAGGGTGGAGTTGTTCCATGATTTCGTTGTCTGCATTATTGTCACTGTCTCGGAGGTTTTTCCACTTACTTGGCAGACAGACACCTGTTCTGGGTTGTAATATCTATGTGGCATTTGGGGGTAGATGGAGGCACAGGGGCATGATGGCAATGCCATGGTGTCGGGATACCACCTGGGGTTTGGATCCTCTGCTGGGAGAAAGGTAGCGGTAGCAGGAGGCATAACTTGAAGACATCTTTGGCACTCAGGCCCCTGGATATACATCACATGGTTATGAAGGCAGTAGGTGATCGGTCTATAGGACTGGCTATCTATACATTGTTCTAGCTGATGGCTAAGTAAGTGATTTTCCCAGAGTTGGCTGTAATGTTGACAAGTGCATGATGAATAAGGAATGTCACCATCTGTAACAACAAGAGAGACCAAAAGCCTGCAAAGCAGTCTGCATATAACAGATAACTGAACACTAGCAAAAGGTTTTCTCCCCATCTTTGGGCTGTCATGGCTATAGCAACTAAGCCTATCATCAAGGGGGTTCAGCTATACTGTGAGCAATTTAGTAACTAGGGAGAATCTGTCATAAGAGACATCTAATAAGAATGAGGCTTTCCACTACTGTGAGATAACAGCCAGCTAACCGAAGCTTCTGACCCAAATCCCAGTCCTGGGGTGTGACTGAAGGTAGTACTATAGTGAAGAGCACAGCAATAATACCAGTCAGGCCTGACAGTAAAAATCCATTGATATTTTGACAACCAGATCCTCAAGCTTCTGCTGTGCATGGACCAGCCATTTGCTGGAGTGTGGCTGGAGGAAGGCTGAAGAATCATCAAGCTTCTGCTGTGCATCGAGTAGTCAGCTTCTGGAGTGACTAGATCAGGGCTCAGCATCCTTCGTGGGTGAGGGCCATTGTTTTTGGAACAGACCTTAGGGGGCTTTCGGGGTCCTGAACTGTTTTTGAAGTGTCCTCATCATAGAAAGCTGCTGCCTTCTTGACTCTGGTGTGATGGATCCAAGGGATGACACCTATAACTTTAATAGCAGTAGAGGTTACCAGGACGACCATGTGAGGGCCTGTCCAAACTGGCTGAAGTGGTTCCTTTTTCCAATCTTTTACCCATACCTCATCTTCTGGCTGATAGGGACGAACTCAATTGCCCAAAGGAATGAGTGTCCTTTCTAAGGTTTCTTGGGCGATATGGTGGAAGACTTGTCCCAGCGCCTGAAGGTGTCAGAACATCTCAAGGTCAGCTAGTTATTGGGGATTTCCCTTGAGTTTTTTTTTTCCTATCACTGGAGGTGTTCTCCCATATAAGATCTCAAAGGTAGAATAGCCTGAGGACCTCAGGGGCATCGAATTCGGAGAAAGGCTAGGGATAACATGTCGACCCAAGATCACTTGGTCTACTGACAGAGTTTAGCTAATGAAGTCTTGAGGGTTCAATTCATGTGTTCAACTTTCTCTGAGCTCTGTGACCTGTAAGCAGTGAGAAGCTTCCAGTTGATCCCCAGTGTCCTGAATAAAGTTTGGATTATCTCAGACACAAAAACTGGCCCACGGTCAGACCCTATGGGGAGAGGAACCCATATCTCAGGCAGCCCATGTGCTCAGCAGGGCCTTGGTCACTTCTTGTGCCCATTCAGTGCGCGTGGGGTAAGCTTCAGTCCATCCTGAGTAGGTGCAGACTACCACAAGTAAGTACTTATAGCCCCTATAGGGCTTGACTTCAGTAAGGTACACTTCTAGATCTTCAAAGGGCAGTGTCCCAACTGTCTGCACCCCTGGGTTGGTCTTGGCCCCTGGCTGGCATTGTTTTGTGTATGAGTCTCACATCGAGTGCTGATCTGGGCACACAGGGTTGGGAGCTTAGAAATGGAACAGCTCAGTGAGCTCTCCAGTGGGGTTTTCCCTAAATGAGCCGTCTCATGATGGTGTTGTACCAGCTGGACCGCTATATTGCTGGAACAGAGAAAGAGTCTTTGGTCTGGGAGCTTCCACCAGCCCTCCTTTTTTAAAAATTCCTCCCTCATTTAGAGCACACTGATATTATTCCTTGGTATATCTCCGGGATGGAGGCAATTCTGGTGCCAAGACAACTTTAAAGATTGACTCAAGGCCCACTGTGGAGCTCGGTTGGGTCACTGCCTTTTGGGCTGCCTGGTCAGCCAACTGATTTCCTTTGCTGATTGAATTAGTTCCTCGCTGATGGCCTTTACGATGGATAACTGCCACTTGGGAAGGCTTCCAGACTGCTTCTAACAGCTGAAGTATTTATTTTTTGTTTTTAATCTCCTTTCCCCCTTCTTTCAATAGCCCCCTTTCTTTATAAATGGCTCCATGTAAAGTAGCAAAGGCATATCTTGAACCAGTATGGATGTTGACTCTTTTCCCTTTGGCATGCCTTTGCACCTGGGTGAGTGCCCATAGCTCAGCCCATTATGATGACTATCTTCTGGCAAGGTCCCAGCCGTCGCTATCTTGTCAGTTGTTGTTATGTCAGAGCCTGCTTTGCGCTGCCCGTCTTGGATGAAACCGCTTCTGTCAGTGAACAGTTCCAGTTCTGGGTTCTGGAGGGGAATGTCCATCTGGTCTTGCCTGCGTGGGTAAATTTCATCTATGACCTCCTCACAGTTATGATCGGGGATTCCCGCTTCTGTAGGCAAAAAGGTGGTGGGGTTCAGCATCGCACAGTCTCAAGTTGGACCTGTGGGCTTTCACAAAGCAGTCCTTGATAGTGAATCATCCTGGAGTTGGTCGACCACTTACGCTCCTGGCTGTTCAGCAGGGCAGTAATAGCTTGGGGAACCTTTACATTTATATTTTGTCCTAGACTAAGCTTATCTGCTTCTCTGACCAAAACCACAGTGGCAGCTAATGCCCAGAGGCATGGTGGCCACCTGTGGCCACTGAATCCCGCCATTTGGACAGGTCTGTGACCAGGCACTGCCGTGGCCCAACTCTGTGTGTAAGGACCCCTAGTGCAGTGCAGTTACAAAGAGGTTAAGGCCCCTTGTCCCATCTGGCAGTGCTAATGCTGGAGCACTGGTCGACTCTCTTTATCTGCTTGAAGGCCTTTTCCTGTTCAGGTCCCCTCCAGGGGTTCCTTACCAGACCCTGCTGTGGCTTTACACAAAGGCTTGGAAATTTCACAGAAACCTGGTATCCAGATCCGGCAGCATCCGGCAGCCCCGAGGAACTCACATACTTCTTTCTTGGTATTCGGCCAAAGTATTGAACAGATGGCTTGCTTCCTCTCATGTCCGAGTGCCTGATGCCCTCTTGAGATGACAAAACCAAGGTACTTGACTTCATGTCTGCAGATCTGAGCCTTTTCCATGACACCTTGTACCCTATGGTGGAGAGCAGAGCCAACAGGGCTATGGTGCCTCTCCAGCAAGCCTGTTGGGTGGGGCTGGCTAGCAACAGGTCATCCGTGTACTGGAGTAGGGTGCGGTGAAAGGCAGCAAGGTGTGCAGCCAGGTCTTCACCAAACAGGGCGGATGAGTTTTTGAAGCCTTGTGGCAGTCAGGTCCAAGTCATTTGTGTCTTTCTCCCAATGTGTGGGTCTTTGCATTCAAAGGCAAATGAGGGCTGGCTGGCTGGTGACAGCTGGAGGCAGAAGAATGCATCCTTGAGATCGAGGCAAGTGAACCAGCTTGCCTGAGTGGGTAAGAGACTCAGGAGAGTAGGGATTTGGGACCACTGGCGGATGATGATCACTGCACTGTTGATGGCGTGGAGGTCCTGAATGGGGTGGTAGTCATTCCCTCCAGACTTTTTGACTGGTGAGAGTGGAGTGTTCCAGGGAGACTGGCATTCGATTAGGATCTCAGCATCTCATAGGCACTGGATGTGGTCCCAAATTCCCAGGTGTGCCTCTCATGGTACTGGATATGGTTTCTGTCTAACAGGAGTAGCTCCCAGCCTCAGATCCACCTCAATGGGGGCATATTTTTTGGCCAAACCTGGGGGCCCCTTCTCTGCCCAGACATCAGGGAATTCTTTTAGCTGTCTGGAGGAATTTATCCTTCCTTGAGGAATAGAGATGCCATTCATCTTCCCTGGGCATGGTCACGGACATCATCAGAGCTGATTGGCTTCCCAGGGTGAGGCTCACAGGTTTTCTGGGCGTGAAGGTGATTTGTGCCCCCAGCTTTGCCAGTAAATCTGTACCCAGCAGGGAATTGGGGCATTCTGGTAAGTAGAGAAATTCATGAGTCACCAGATGGCCCCCTAGCTGACACGAACAGGCCTTGCAAAATGAGTGGGCTGCCATGTCCTCTGTAGCCCCAGCAATAGTTGCTGTTCGGCCTGTGAGGGGAGTCACAGGTGTGGTTACCATGAAGTGTTCAGCTGTGGTATCCACCATAAAAATCATTGATTGGCCCCCTGCTTTCATTGTGACTGTGGGCTCCTGGGGGCCCAGGGTCAGGGAGCCTGGTCTTCCCTGATCTGATTCTGCCAGGTGGATAAGGTTTTGGATGGCCAGCTCACATTGGTATCTTTCTTTATTGGGTCAACTGAACTTCTTCGACCCTTTAGCTGTCCTTCTGCGATGGAGGCACTCATTCCTGCAGTGTCCAGTCTCTCTGCAATAGGCACACTGGTCGTGGCATAGTGGTGGTCTCTTCTTAGTTTCCCCTTTCCATGGAGAATAGTCTGTTTCACTTGATCTGAGCTCATCAATGCTGCTGCTAGTAGGGCTTCTTTCTGTTTCTTTCTTTCTTTTTTTTTTTAATGTTTCTTGTTGGGCTTCATGGTCTTGCCTCACAAAGACTTTATTTGCTACCCCGAGGAGCTGTGTGGCATTCTTCCCAGTGAAGCCTTCCAGCTTTTGGAGGTTTCATTGGCTGTCTTCACAGGATTGAGCCACAAAGGAAGTGTTAACCACCCACTGATTCTCGGGTGTCTCAGGGTTGAATGTGGTGTGTGTCCAGGACACTTTACACAATCTTTCATAGAAATTGGTGGGAGTCTCACCCAGTTTTTGGGTTATCATTGTGATTTTGGACATATTGATGAAGTTTTTGGCTCCCTCTCATAGTTCATGTAGAAGGGCGTTATGGTAGTGACCCAGGGTTTCCTATCCTTCTCTGGTACTGAAACCCCAATTAGGTCTCATCTCTGACGTTGCTTCTTGTGCCCATCCTTCTACAACTAAGATCTCTGTGGGGGCTTGTCCTCGGGGCCATTTTTGGGCTTCCGTCAAGTTGTGTCACCTTTCTTCAGTGGTGAGGAGAGACGTAAGGAGCTGGTGACAGTCATCACATGGAGGCTGATTGGCGTGGAAAATGGACTCTAGGAGGTCAGCCATAGCCTGTGGTTCATCAGAGTAGGCTGGGTTATGGTGTTTCCAGTTTAGCAGGTCAGTAGTGCTGAAGGGCTGGTAATAGAGGATGGAGAGAGCAGGCTGGACTCAGCCGTCCTCCTTCACTTGTTGAGGACCTTGAGGCTTTGCAGTGGCATCTGACAGGACGCTGCCACCTGGTTGGACTGGCTGAGCAGAGCCACTTCCGTACTGGCTCAGGGCTGGTCTTGCTTGTGAGTTGGTGCGGGGTCATGAGGGAGGTGGACTGTCTGGCAATGTCTGGGCTGGCTGTGCTGGGGCTTGAAGACAGGGGAATGTATGGTGGGGGCAGCAGGGGTCCAGGGGGCACTAGAGCTCCTTGGAATCTAGGTTTTTTTCTCTTATTTCTTTTTTTCTGAGTGGTTGGGTCACAAATACCCTACTCTGTCCCTTTCCATTCATGCAAAATCTTTCCCATGGGGGCAGGGTCTGTGCTATCAGAAGCCAGGAGTCTTGTGTGGAAACTGATCTGGATGCCCTGGAGTCCAGTGACTACCTGGTGCATTGCTTGGACAGTGGGCAGGTTGAGCATGCCCTCTGGCAGCCATCCAACATCAAAGGATGGCCAGTCGAGCTCATAAGTTACGAAGCTTCCTAGGGGTTATCTTGACTCCATAATCTCCTAAAAAGCCCTTCTTAAAGTTCTTTATCATGCAATCTGTTGGCTTAGAGGAACTTCCACCCATGTTGACAAATGTAATCTGCCTGGAAGGGTTTTGAGGAAAACATAATCTCTTAGATGTCAGCTCAAGGAGTCAGTCGACAGAAGAATAACCAGTAACCAATAATTTCTCCCTCCTTGTGTATCCTGCCTGAGTCAATGGCATAAAGACAAACAAGCGTGGGTGCCCCCTCCAAAGAGGAGACCATCCAGTTGCCTGCTTGGCCGTGTCCCTGTGGTCAGGGGCTGAGGGCGGGGGTGGATTAGGTGCCTCTTAGCACTGGCTGCTGCTGCTAAGTCACTTCAGTCATGTCTGACTCTGTGTGACCTCATAGACGACAGCCCACGAGGCTCCCCTGTCCCTGGGATTCTCTAGGCAAGAACACTGGAGTGTGTTGCCAGTTCCTCTCCAATGCATAAAAGTGAAAGTGAAGTCGCTCAGTTGTGTCTGACTCTTTGTGACCGCATAGACTGCAGCCTACCAGGCTCCTCTGTCCATGGGATTTTCCAGGCAAGAGTACTGGAGTGGGGTGCCATTACCTTCTCCGCTTAGCACTAGTAGATCAGTATAAACCCCTGATCCGGATTTGTCTCACAGAGAGAGACTGGGTCCCCCAGAGGCAGGCACTGCCTTGAGCCATATGAGGTCACCGTGGAACCGCAGTTAGGGCCCACTTGGACTCCAGAGCCATGAAGGCTGTGAAGCCATCTAATCGAGCCTGAAGCACTAGTGAATCAGGCTGCACACTCGTTTATGTTTATTTTTTGTCTGCCTGGCCACTCTCCCAAGGGAGATTTAAAATGCCTCTTAGCGTTGGCAACCCAGACCAGACCTGCAGGGAGGGATCAAATCCCCCAGAGACTGGCACCACCTTTCAGCCTTATGGAGTCATCATGGAGCCGCAGGTTTTGGACCCTCTCAGGCTCTATGGTCCTAGGACTGTGGAGCTCACTTTCACTCAACTTTCAGTCAACAATCATGCATACACAATCACTCAGAGGTTATCACAGTACCTCCCTTTTCCCAAGCCCCCAGGTCCTATCTGACGCTCCCTTCCTGGGAGCATCAAGGAGGCGATCAGTCTCCTCTTCTACCTGTTGGGGTAGGATCTGACTGGGGACTGGTCCCCGGGCCTTACCTGATCCTGTGGCCATTCCTGCTGAGTTGGTCTGTCCCTCCAATGAGTCCAGCCAGGGCTCAGCCATCCAGAGTCAGAACCCAGGCTGAAAGAGAACCTGGAATACTGCGGGTGGCAGGCCTCCTCATTCATCTCGGGGCTCCTCTGCTCCGACCCAGCTGAACCACCGGTCCGGTGGCTCAAGGGGCCGGCATGTTTGGAATCTCGCTGGGGCCCCCAGAAATGTTGCAGAAACCAGTACTTGAGAAACCAAGCACCACACTTGGAGAGTTGGAGAACTCAGTTGATTACGCTGATGGGCCCAGAAGAGTTAATACTCCAAACTCTGAGCCTCAAACAAAGGGTTACAGAGTTTTTTACACTGACAGGCATGATTAAGTGGGTTTGCAGAGGTTGGGCGATTGCAAAGAGCAGGACAAGGGTGAGTGAGATAAAGTCCAGCTCCTAGTATTGTGAGTCCCCACTTTCTGAGACTACATGACCTACAGGATCCAGACTTTGTAACGAACAAGCTGAGTTACAGAGACAGAAGGAGCAGGACGTTATGTAAAATTTTAACTTTTTCTCTTCAATAGAAGTTAAAACAGTGAGAGTCCTTTTTTTTTTTTTTTTTTTGCTCTTAGGGTAAAGAAATAGAATGCATGTTAGAAGAGTCATAGCAGAGAAACTGAATTTTAAAACTTTATTTTCTAGGAATGCAAGTGTATAAACATTCTTCAAATCCATAAAAATGACCAGTGAACACATGAAAAGATGGTCTACCTCATTAGTTATTAGAGAAATCCAAGTCAGATTCACAATGAGGTACCATTTCATACACACTAAGATTTAGGGTATATATTTAAAAACAAACATACAACAAAAGAACAGCAGCAATAAGAACAACAACAAAAAAAGAAAAACAACAAATGCTGGTGGAAATGTGAAGGAATTAGAATCCTTACATATAGCTGTTGGGAAGGGTTCGGCCTACCTGTAAAAGAGATTGGTGTTTCCTCAAAAAGTTCAATATAGGATTAGCATGTGACCCTACAGTTCCACTCCTAGGTATATACCAAAAAGAATTTTGTTAACAGGCATTTAAATAGGAACATATAGCTGGAAACAGCCCAAATGTCAATCAGCAGATGAATGGATGAATGAATTATGGTGTGTGTATATATGTATATAGAAGTTATTCTGATATAAAGGTAGATGAAGTACTGATGTATGCTACAATATAGAAAACCTCTGAGATGAAAGAACTTGACACAGAAGATCCTCTATTGTATGACTCCATTTATATAAAATATCCGGAAAAGATGAGTCCATAGAGAATGCAGATTTGTGGTTGCCTGAGGAAGAGGGCAATGGGGGGAAACTTGCCTGAAGGATAATGGTTTTGCTTGGGAATGATGAGATGTTTTGAAATTAGATAAAGGTAGTAGTTGTACAACATTATAAATGTACTAAATGCCACTGAATTACTTTAAAAGGATTAATTTTGTCTTGTGTGACTTTCACTACCATGTTATTTAAAAAATATAAATGTGACAAATATTTATATATACATGCAAATGAATTTAAGGGGAGGGATGTTGGCAGACAGAATCTGGATTCGAGATCTTAAACTTATTTATAAGACTAAGTTGGTTTATTTTTTCAGCCAGTTACTGAGTCTTAGGAACTGTGATTATAGGATTTGAAAATGGGCTAAACCATTCTAAATATAAAGAACAATGCCAAAGGCATTTAATTATAATAACCATAAAAGTAATAAACATCTGGAGAATACATCATCAAGAGTCCAATTCCATTAACAACGACCAAAACAAAAAGTTTGTTCCTGTTTCCTATACATCTCCTCAAAACTGCTTTGGAAAGGGCTTCTAGTTCTAAATTTTCTCTTAATAAACAACTGCTGAATTGCTAAAGTCAAAATGATGTTTCTCTATAAAAGAAATCATTTTCTTGCTACTTTTTTCTAAATTTACTTTTTATACAAGCCCAGCAACAACATATCTTATCCTAATCTGCCAGCTTCCTCTTTATTATAAGGCTATCATGATAATAATCCTCAAGGAATGATTTAACTTCATAATTATAAGGACTCAAGGAATGATTAGAACAATATTTTCCTTCTTTCTCATTTCCTCTTGTTAATTCTCTAGCTGAAATGCGCTCTGCTCTTCCTTTAATGTTCACTGTTGGGTCAATAATGCCCCCTGGTAGAAGCAAGATGAGGGGTTTATTCACTCCTGAGTGATGAATGTCTCCGCACAGCAGTCGGATTCACAAGCATATTGAATTGATTGCTAGCTTGCTTTCTCCATTTCCTTTTAAAATTTGTTTTTTAAAGACCTATATACAGAGTGAAGTAAGCCAGAAAGAAAAACACCAATACAGTATACTGACACATATATATGGAATTTAGAAAGATAGTAATGATGACCCTGTAGGTGAGACAACAAAAGAGACACAGAGGTATAGAACGGACTTTTGGCCTCTGAGGGAGAGGGAGAGGGTGGGATGATTTGGGAGAATGGCACTGAAACATGTATACTATCATATAAAAAATGAAGCGCCAGTCTATGTTCAATACAGGATACAGGATGCTTGGGGCTGGTGTACGGGAAGATCCGGGGAGATGATGTGCCGTGGGAGGTGGGAGGGGGCTTCAGCATTGGGGGATTGTGTACACCTGTGGCTGATTTATGTCAGTGTATGGCGAAACCAGTACAGTATTGTAAAGTAGAATAAAGTATTTAAAAAAATAAAAAATAAAGACCTGTAGTAACAAATATTAACTTTGACTTTTTGGAAAAATATCAACAGTTATTTTTAGAGTTGTCCTATAAACCGATAGTGACTGAACAAACATATTTTATATTTAGATCTCTTGAATTTATGTAATTGGGTATAAATGCACATTCTAGTTTTAGGCCATGTAAACTCCTTGACATTTTATCACTGAAACTGAATTGGAAATAACATTGTGTAGTTGTGTCTGTTGTCTCTTCATTACAAAGTGCTACTTAATTTTAGACAAATGTTTTCT
>SJYC01053680.1:0-14091 GCA_006408675.1 Madoqua kirkii | reverse complement strand
CTAGAATGGTTAGACTGACTAGTTTTCTATGATGATGATTTCAGTGTGTCTGCCCTCTGATGCCCTCTTGCAATGCTTACTGTCTTACTCAATCTTTACCTCCATTCTTTTCCCAATATCTTGGATCATCTCCACTATCATTATTCTGAATTCTTTTTCTGGAAGCTTTCCTATCTATACTTCATTTAGTTATTTTTCTGGGATTTTATCTTGTCCCTTCATCTGGGACATAGCTTTCTGCTTTTTCATCATTATTAAGTTCCTGTAATATGGTTTGTGTTTTAGCCACTGACATTTTCTGGCTGCTTCTGTCTGCCCTCTGATAGATAAGGCTAAGAGACTTGTGTAAGCTTCTTGATGGCAGGCACTGGCATGGGGAAAACTAATGGGCAGGTCTTTGCTTAGTAAAGTTTTAATCCAGTTATCTGTTGATGAGTGGGGTTGCACTACCTCCCTGGTAGTTGTTTGGCCTGTAGAAACACAGTCCTGGGGCCTACAGGCTCTGTGGTAGGATGAATGAAGAACTCCAAGAGGGTTTAAGCCAAGGGGGACCTTCCAGTGCCCCCATCCCCATGGTTGGCTCCTGTTGACCCATGCCTCCACAGGAGCCCCTTCAACACTAGCAAGTAGTTTTGATTCATTCTCCTGTGGGGTCACTACTCCTCTCCTCTGGGTCTTTGTGAAGGCAAAAGTCTTTTGTGTCTCCAAGACTGGAGTCTCTTTCCCTCTCCTCTGGAAGACCTATAATCAAATCCTGCTGGCCTTCAAGGCCAGATTCCCTGGGATTTCCAATCCTTTTGTCAGATCCCCAGGCTGGGAAGACTGAGGTGCGGTTTAGAACCTTCACAATGATGCAAGGACTTCTTTGGTATTATTGTTCTCCAATCTGTGGGTCACCCTCCAGGTGGGTATGGGATTTGATTTTATCATGATCATGCCCCTCCTACCATATTGCTGTGGCTTCTTTGTCTTTGGATGAAGAGTATCTTTTTTTTTTTTTTTTTTTTTTTGGGTTATATCATCTTCCTATTGAAGGTTGTTCAACAGCTAGTTGCAATTTTGGTACTTTTGCAGGAGGAGATGAGTACACATCATTCTATTCAGCCATCTTAAACCAGAACGCCAATAATTATTTATTTAATCAATTGACATGGCAAATCAGTTCAGTTCAGTCGCTTAGTCGTGTCCGACTCTTTGCGACCCCATGAATAGCAGCATGCCAGGCCTCCCTGTCTATCACCACCACCCAGAGTTCACTCAGACTCACGTCCATTGAGTCAGTGATGCCATCCAGCCATCTCATCCTCTGTCGTCCCCTTCTCCTCCTGCCCCCAATCCCTCCCAGCATCAAAGTCTTTTCCAATGAGTCAGCTCTTCGCATGAGGTGGCCAAAGTGCTGGAATTTCAGCTTTAGCATCATTCCTTCCAAAGAAATCCCAGGGTTGATCTCCTTCAGAATGGACTGGTTGGATCTCCTTGCAGTCCAAGGGACTCTCAAGAGTCTTCTCCAACACCACAATTCGAAAGCATCAATTCTTTGGCACTCAGCCTTCTGCACAGTCCAACTCTCACATCCATACATGACCACTGGAAAAACAATAGACTTGCTCATGTGCAATTTAAATCAATCATTTAAATATTTGCTTCTAAAGTTTGTATGTGCTATCACTTGCTTTTTCACTTCTCCATTACTGCAAATCAGATGTATGGGATTTTCCCTATGTCTAGAATTTATTAGTGTATTTTGGTTGAAAGAATTTAAAATACAAATCATTATCTTCCTGTTTTCTGTAGCCCCCAGATTTATATATAATTTGTTGTTATTGCTGAAGAATGATAAACTTCCAGTTAATGGTTTATGTTATTGTTATTCATTCATATAAGATTTACAGGAATAGCTCTAGAACTGAATATATACTAGTTCACTGATATCACAGACTGGATGCTACCTTGAGTTATCCTTAAGAATCCTGGTACATTAGTTTATCCAAAAAAACTGACTTGCACATAAACCTAATTTGAAGTTGATTGAACATATAATTCTTTCATTTTGATATACTCATTTGAAATTATTTTATCACATTTTATTGTATCTGGTATTCATTAAAATTTTCTTTGAGAATCTAGTAAATGCCAGGTGTTATTCTAGGCACAAAGAATATAACAACAAACATATTTTCCCTGCCCTAAAGGACAGTACATTTTAGGAGGAATGAGGTGGGAGACAAAGGAAAAATATTAGGTATATAATACAAAGGATGGTGAAAAGCAGTGGAGTCTATTAAGCAGGAGAAGTGGGTGCAGAATAAAAGTGGGATGTTCATTTAAGGTAGTCTGCAGATTTGGTGTTACTTAAGGAAGGATCTAAAGAAAGTAAAGATGCTTCTATGGATATCTGAGACTAAATCATCACCTGCAGAGGGAATTACAGTAGCAGTTCAGTGTATTCAAAGAACAGCAGGGAATCTAATGTAGTTGGAGTAAAATGAACATAGGAGAAAGAAGTGCAAGATGAGATCAGAGAAAAAAATCAAGTTTGTGGGTCCTACAGACTTTGCTAAATCATCGAAAAGATTGTGTTTTCATCACACGCTGTTGGAGAACTTTGAGAAGAGTTTTTACTTCATGACTGTGACTATTTTGAAGATGAAGAGTAGGGAAAACATAGAAGAAAAACTATGATTCAGATTAAGCCTAGTGCTGTCTTGACCAGGGTAGCCGTGGTAAAATGATACTAAATTGTTACATTTTTAATATATTTGGAAAGTGCATTGTCAAGATTTGTTTGTGAATTATACTTAGAGTCTGAAAGGGAAGAGTCAATGTGATGTTTAAATATTTGTTTTCAGTCATTGGAAATTTGGTGTTTTCATTTATTTAGATGAAAGAGACAAAGGGAAGAAGCTGTTGAGGAGAAAAAATAATTTGATTTTGGACATGTTAAATAGCAAGCTTTAATTTGTTAAACATGTTAAATATTAAATATAGTGAGAACTGTCAGCTTAAAATGTGAATTTCAAACTCATTAGCATAGATGTAGTATCTTAAAACTTTATAGGAATGGATAATAGAATATGAGTGACTGAACATGCATGCAATAGAATGTGAGAAGTGAGTGACCCTAGATGTGGAAATATGTCTAAGGACTAAACCCTGGAACAGTACAACCAAGGAAACTAAGAAAGTTAGCAACTGGTAGTAAAGAAGGACAACCAGATGTTATCCTGGGAATCAAGTAAATATGTTTCAGAGGGTGGGTTCTCTCCTGGGTCAAAAGATGCAGATATATCAAGCACTGCTTATAACTTGGATAGGATATTACTTTTGAAAGCTTATTTTATTTTTTTAATTTTGTAAGCTCACTGCAAGAGAGAAGCCAATGCTATATTCTGGGGTAGCTGGATTTTATGTCTGGATTCACTTAACTTAAATTTTGATACAGCCAATCAAAGCAATACAGCATTTTTCATCTCTCCTCTCCCCTGATCTTGTCCCCATAGGGACTGCTTCCTTCTTATAAACATTTATTTTCTGGGTGATTTCATGTTTGCTCCTGATTTTTCCATTTTTTTACAAAACCAGATGAGTCCAAGGGAGTTTTGCCAGTAGTTTTGAGTACCCCTGTTCAATTGTTTGCAAATAAGAATTTTTGCCTTCGTGTGTGGGAAAATGAACCTTTCTGGCTCATTCCCAAGTATGTAGCCACAGGAGTCTCCTCTGCTTCATCCAGTTCTCTGGATTCAGATCGTCTCCATACTTGGCTTAGGGCAGATTTTGAATTCTTATTTTAAGTTCAGCTTTATTTCACTGAAAAATGACATTGGAAGGTACATTGTACTTTTTCCTGATGGTCTATAGAGGAAAACTTTATTATTGGTTACAAAGAAGTCAACGTTGAGAAATTTACACCATGTTTTTGTATTTCATTTTTTTAAAGGAAGAAAATAGCTGTAAAATAATGAAACTCAAAGTTTTTATGTAATACATGATTTGAAAAAACTTGATTTTACTTGAGATAGCAAGATTATTAAATTTTAAAGTAAGGGCAATTTATGGATAAACTGATTACTTCATATGACTGCTAACCTCTGATTCCCTCATAATTCAACACAATGAATCATTATATGATGTAGCTTCTTTATTTATGGGAAAGTTCTGTCTCCAAATGCTGTCTATGACTCAGAGAATATTTGATATCTCTTTCAGTAGTTCAGATTTTGTTGTAGCAGCAGGCACATCAAAATGATTGTGAAACATCTTGCTTTTGTAAGTCATTGCAAAATTTGTGAATAATGGTCACAGAAGGGGATGGATACACTTGGAGTATTGCAGATTAGACTTTTTCAGTGTTCAAAATGAATCTTAAAATTATGAAACTGTAGTACTATATCAAGATTAAGGAAACAAATTGTTTATTGAAGAATCAGGAAAACCCACTTATTTGAATGGAACAGAGGACATTGTGTAATTTTCTCCACTTCATATTTTCCTACTTCTGTTCTACGTGATTTCTACTGGCTTATTTTGGCTTGGCTTCATAATGAATAGAGGAGAATGTTGAAGAAAGTGTGATTTACTTCATCTTTTCCAGTGTTACTTTGCCAAAACACAGACAGAAAAGGCACTTCTTGCTCCAGTTTCAAAAGTAGATTATACACTCACACATGCTGCATGCTTGCTAAGTCGCTTTAATTGTCTCCAAATCTCTGTGACCCTATGGACTGTAGTCTGCCAGGCTCCTTTGTCCATGGGATTCTCCAGGCAAGAATACTGGAGTGGGTGGTCATGCCCTCCTCCAGGGGATCTTCCGACCCAGGGATTGAGCTTGCATCTTATAGGTTTACCCTCATAGGTTTTAATAATAATATTTAAATGCTTGTTTAAAGTTAACACAATTCAATAAGGAACTTAGTCCTTCCTAACTAGAGTCTCATGAATTATCACATTTTACAGATAAGAAAATTAAGATTATAGAGGAGGCATAAGTTTTCCATGATTTGAAGCTGTTATTGTAATTGTAACTATAAATTTATGTTTCTGATTTCACAAAGGGAGTTGTATCAAATAAATACAACCACCTCATCCTCTACTACATAAATTCAGAATTTTTTTCCTTTTTGTGCAATGTTTATTTTTTGAGGTACAGATATAGTTTCAAATGTATACCATAGTGATTCAGTATTTGTACATATTATGAAATGATCACCACAAGAAATCTAGTTAACATCCATCACCATACATAATTCTTTATGTTCAAAAAGTACTAGACGCTGTGTGCTGTGACGTTCTCAAGTAGAGGAACATTCCACATAGCTCCCAGTTTCATAACAGAGAGACATACATCCGTGATTTTAGAGCAAGGTGGAACAACCAGTGCTACACTAGGGGGATCATAATCACATGTAGGAAAGGTACTTAGGCAGGCCCAGGGGCTCAGATGAGGCCTTCTGGGGACAATGATACATGTGCTGACTTTTGAAGGATGTGAAGACAGTGATATGAAGAGTGCCATCTTAGAGTGCCAGGGTAAAGCTGCCATCCAGTGGTGATAAAAAAATGGTTTGCTTTTACTCCCAATCTCTTTATGATGAGGGCAGCAATAAGGTAATCATATGAATACTGATCTTGCTGAGTTTGGGTTTTGGTTTAAATTGACCAGAAGGGAAAGATGATCAAATGGCACACAGTTAAGTGTTTTTTGGTTTGTTTTTGGTATTTTGTTTATGTTGTTCTTCCCAGATCTAACCTTTTCAGTCTGTCTCAATTCAAAGCTTAGTCTAAGAGGTTTTTTTTTTTTTAATTTAAATTTTATTTTTTTTACTTTATAATAGTGTTTTGGTTTTGCCATACATTGACATGAATCCACCACAGGTGTACATGGAACCCCTGAACCCCCTGAAACCAACCCTGAACCCCCCTCCCACCTCCCTTCCCATATCATCTCTCTGGGTCATCCCTGTGCACCAGCCCCAAGCATCCTGTATCCTGTATCAAACCTAGACTAGTGATTCGTTTCTTACATGAGAGTGTGCATGTTTCAATGCCCTTCTCCCAAATCATCCCACCCTCTCCCTCTATTGTTGAAGAGGCAGCCACTCTTCCCTATATGTCTTTTCAAAGGTGAACTTGTTAATATTTTCTATATTTAAATTTTTTGGTAAATATTACTAGGAACCTTCTTGTTATCGTCACTTTGCATACAGTTTAGTAACTCCAGTATATATCTTTGACTCTTCAAAGGCCGTATTTTGCCTGAGGACTGACAGTTCTGATCTGGATAATTCAGCCATTTGAAAAATCTGTTTTTTTTTTTAAATGCAAAATGAATTTGAAACAGTATTAAGGCATTACACTTGCACTGAACACTAGTGGATGGTTGGTTATTTTTAGTTCAAATTGTAAAGTCAGAATTACTGTGGTAAGAGTTTGTTTTGGCTCAAACGAGCTGATTTACTTTATATTTTCTAAACTCGTTGAATTTCACCTAGATTGAAGCTTAGTAAAAGATTAATACTACTTTGGATCCTTCTTCCGTCAAAGAAAACATCTAACAATTTATCTTTGAGTCATAAGAAGTAGGAAAATGATGGGTACTGTTCTTATAGAATGATCATTTTATGACCTCCAATTGAAAGAGCTCATTTAAGCTAGGAGCAGTGATAGCACATTTTCATTTATCTGTTTTCCTCTGCTAAAAATCTCACAGTTAATATTCTCTGGTGGCTGCCTTTACTAACGTGCAAAGATAGTTCAGACTCTTGATTAAATCATACTGGCCTAAGGATAAAAAGAACCCATGGCCTTTTTCTGAACCATGTTTGCCTGTTTATTAATCTCTGCTCACACTTTCCTTTAGCAACCCATAGGATGTTTGGTAAGCTAAACATCATGTTCATAAGCTGGAACCTCTACTTTAGCTTATTTTCTGAATTATCTGAATAATTGAATATTATCATTTGAGCTATGCATTTAAAGTCATGCCCATTGAATCTAAAGAGGGAAATATGCATGACTGACATGTATTAATAGCATCCTCAAATCAAAATAATTTACTGAGGTAGCAGGCTTTGACTTTTTCCAATACACATATTTTATTTTTAGGTATGTAGTCCTAAGTTGCCTTCCAGAAAGGAAGCTTTAGTTCACATTCTCACCAGTGGTATGCTTTTGTGCTGGCTTCCACAGATTCTCTTCAACAGTGGGTATTCTTAGACTTTTGAAACTTCCAAATCTGATTCATGAATATTTAAGTGTATTATTCTTTTGATATATTTAAAAAACAGTTACCGTGAATGAGATTATATGTTTCCCATTTTGTTTATTTGATAACATTTCTTTTATTGAGGTACAGTTGGCATATAGCATTATATTAGTTTGATATCTGTGTAGATTGTGAAATGATCACAAGTCTAATTAACATCCTTCACCATACATAGTTACAATTTTTTTCTTCTGTGTTGATCATATTTCTTATAGAGATGGTCCTTGACTTATGATGGTTCAACTTAACAAATTTTCAACTTTATGAAAATACAAAAGCAACCTGCATCCATTACAAGCTGTAACTTCGAATTCTGATCTCTTACTGGGCTAGTGGCAGTGGCACGTTACTCTGGTGATACTGAGCAGCAGCAGTGTTTTGAAAATCCCAGTCAGCCAAGTGATCAAGAGAAGAAAAAACTGACACAACCCTGGAGTAGGAAATGAACCCACTCCAGTATTATTGCCTGGAAAATTCCATGGAGAGAGGAGCCTGGTGGGATATATGCATGGGGTCACAGAGTCAGGCATGACTGAGCGCACACACACACACACACACACACACACACACACTTAAAACCATCCCCTACCAACACAACCATTGTGTTTTTCACTTTCAGTTAGTCAGTTTAGTCGCTCAGTCATGTCCAACTCTTTGTGACCCCATGAACTGCAGCACGCCAGGCCTCCCTGTCTGTCACCAACTCCCAGAGTTCACCCAAACCCATGTCCGTTGAGTCGGTGATGCCATCCAACCATCTCATCCTCTGTCATCCCCTTCTCCTCCTGCCCTCAATCTTTCCCAGCCACAGGGTCTTTTCAAATGAGTCAGCTCTTCACATCAGGTGGCCAGAGTATTGGAGTTTCAGCTTCATTTTCACTTTCAGTATAGTATTTAATAAATTACATGGGATATTCATCATTTTATTACAAAAGCTTTGTGTTTGATGATTTTGCCCAACTGTATGCTAACGTAAGTGTTCTGAGTATGTTTAAGACAGACTAGTTTAAGCCGTGATGTTTGGTAGGTTAGAAGTTATAATGCATTTTTGACTTAGGTATTTTCAACTTAAAATAAATTTATCGGGATTTAACCCTGTTGTAAATCAAGGAAGATCTGCACTGTGGTTTACTTATTCATATTTCTCACTTTTCAGGCATTGGTCTTTTATCTATCCTTATAATAGATGGTTTCTTAGTATTAATAGGAATTGTGTTTGAGGGCTTGTTATATTTTGAGGAGGCTTTGACATATAAAGTAAAATATCTTCTGCTAAATATAGCACTGTTTGGTTCTTTTAGAACTGTAAGCTCTTTATAAAACTTGAGTATGAAAAATCATTTTCTCAAAATTCTGGCTTGAGGTTTTTCCCCCTTCTGTTCAACAAAGGAAATGGCAACCCATTCCAGTATCCTTGCCTGGAGAATCCCATGGAAAGAGGAGCTTGACAGGCTATAGACCATGGGGTTGCAAGAGTCAGACACAACTTAGTGACTAAGCCACCACTATTCAACACAGTAATGCATGGTTATATGATCTCTAATGGTCAGGAGATTTAATTACTGTGAAAGAATTTTAGTTTATTCTTTTTAATTATTTCTAAATTCAAGTGTATATACGGTAGTTTATAATTCTTGATTCATGATAAGTTCTCATTATGGGCTCATGTATTCAGCTTTCATTTAGGTAGAAATTTGTTACTAGTTATTGATAGTAATTGAAGAAGGAAATGGCAACCCACTCCAATACTCTTGCCTGGAGAATCCCATGGAGGAAGGAGCTTGGTAGGCTACAGTCCATGGGGGTCACAGTGAGTCGGACACGACTGAGTGACTTCACTTTCACTATTGTTAGTAATATGCTAGTATTCATGAATTCACTCCCCTAAAATGAATGGTATAACTTGACAATGGTATCTGTCTAATTATATATTTCCACTGAGTACATCATGAGAAACACTGAGCTGGATGAAACACAAGCTGGAATCAAGATTGAAGGGAGAACTATCAATAACCTCAGATATGCAGATGACACCACAGAAAGCAAAGAAGAACTAAAAGAGCCTTTTGATGAAAGTGAAAAAGTTGGCTCAAAATTCAATATTCAGAAAACTAAGATCATGGCATCTGGTAGCATCATTCATGGCAAATAGATGAGGATACAGTGGCAAAAGTGAGAGACTTTATTTTGGGGGCTCCAAAATCACTGCAGATGGTGACTGCAGCCATGAAGTTAAAAGACACTTGCTTCTTGAAGAAAAATTATGACCAACCTACACAGCATATTAAAAAGCAGAGACATTACTTTGCCATCTAGTCAAAGCTATGGTTTTTCCCTTAATCATGTATGGATGTGAGAGTTGAACTATACAGAAAGCTGAGCACAGAAGAATTGATGCTTTTGAACTGTGATGTTGGAGACGACTCTTGAGAGTCTCTTGGACTGCAAGGAGATCCAACCAGTCTATCCTAAAGAACATCAGTCTTTAGTGTTCATTGGAAGGACTGATCCTGAAGCTGAACTCCAAACTTTGGCCACCTGATGCAAAGAACTGACTAATTTGAAAAGACCATGAGGCTGGAAAAGATTGAAGGCAGAAGGAGAAGTGGATGACAGAGGATGAGACAGCTGAAAGGCATCACTGACTCGATGGACATGAGTTTGAGTAACTCTGGGAGTTGGTGATGGACAGGGAGGCCTGGTGTTCTGTAGTCCATGGAGTCACAAAGAGTTGGGCATAACTGAGTGATTGAACTGAACTGAACTTCCATATCAATAACTTGCCTCCAGCTATTCAAGGCTGGGTGACGCCAAGGGATAACATGAGGTTCTCTAGAAAAGTATCAACCTCTATGCATTATTATACAATAACTAGGAACATTTCATGCAAAGATGGGCTCAATAAAGGACAAAAATGGTATGGACCTAATAGAAGCAGAAGATATTAACAAGAGGTGGCAAGAATACACAGAAGAACTGTACAAAAAAAAATCTTCTTGACCCAGATAATCACAATGGTGTGATCACTCACCTAGAGCCAGACATCCTGGAATGTGAAGTCAAGTGGGTCTTAGGAAGCATCACTATGAACAAAGTTAGTGGAGGTGATGGAATTCCAATGGAGCTGTTTCAGATTCTGAAAGATGATGCTGTGAAAGTGCTGCACTCAATATGCCAGCAAATTTGGAAAACTCAGCAGTGGCCACAGGACTGAAAAAGGTCAGTTTTCATTCCAATCCCAAAGAAAGGCAATGCCAAAGAATGCTCAAACTACCACACAGTTGCACTCATCTCACATACTAGCAAAATAATGCTCAAAATTCTCCAAGCCAGGCTTCAATAATACGTGAACCATGAACTTCCAGATGTTCAAGCTGGTCTTAGAAAAGGCAGAGGAACCAGAGATCAAATTGCCAACATCCCCTGGATCATCAAAAAAGCAAGAGAGTTCCAGAAAAACATCTACTTCTGCTTTACTGACTATGCCAAAGCCTTTGACTGTGTGGATCACAATAAATTGGAAAATTCTGAGAGAAATGGGAATACCAGACTACCTAACCTGCCTCTTGAGAAATCTGTATGCAGATCAGGAAGCAACAGTTAGAAATGGACATGGAACAACAGACTGGCTCCAAATAGGAAAGGGAGTATGTCAGAGCTGTATATTGTCACCCTGCTTTTTTAAATTATATGCAGAGTGCATCATGAGCAACACTGGGCTGGAAGAAGCACAAACTAGAATCAAGATTGCTGGGAGAAATATCAATCACCTCAGATATGCAGATGACACCACCCTATGGCAGAAAGTGAGGAACTACAGAGCGTTTAAGTGAAAGAGGAGAGTTAAAAAGTTGGCATACAGCTCAAAATTCAGGAAACTAAGATCATGGCACTGTTCCCATCACTTCATGGCAAATAGATGGGGAAACAGTATAAACAGTGAGAGACTATTTTGGGGGGCTCCAAAATCACTGTAGCCATGAAATTAAAAGATGCTTACTCCTTGGAAGGAAAGTTATGACCAATCTAGACAGCATATTAAAAAGCAGAGACATTACCAACAGAGGTCCATCTAGTCAAAGCTACAGTTTTCCAGTAGTCATGCATGGATGTGAGAGTTAGAATGTAAAGAAAGGTGAGCACCAAAGAATTGATGCTCTTGAACTCTGGTGTTGGAGAAGACTCTTGAGAGTCCTTAGACTGCAAGAAGATCCAACTAGTCCATCCTAAAGGTGATCAATCCTGAGTGCTCATTGGAAGGACTGATGTTGAAGTGGAAACTCCTAAACTTTGGCCACTTGATGCGAAGAACTGACTCATTTGAAAAGATCCTAATGTTGGGAAAGATTGAAGGTGGGAGGAGAAGGGGATGACAGAGAATGAGATGGCTGGATGGGATCACCTACTCAGTGGACATGAGTTTGGGTAAACTCCAGGGGTTGGTGATGGACAGGGAGGCCTGGCGTGCTGCAGTCTGTGAGGTCTCAAAGAGTTGGACACAACTGAGCGACTGAACTGAATTCAGGAACACATGAAAAGCGCCTTGTTATAATAGTCATTCTGAAGATTGTGCCAACTTATGAAATGAGGACACTTTAGTAGTCATTCAGATCAATTTATAAGTCAAGTGGATTTATCCTCTATTCTACTCATAATTAGTTTGAAAATTGGAGATTTAGATTTGCTGTGATGAGTGTATCATGATGGTTGGTCAGGACTGGCCCTCCTTCCAGCTATGAATGAGATGAAACCCAATTCCTTTGGTGACTCACTGAATAATGTAGTTTTCCTCTTCTTTGAAAATGTTGTACCTGTTCTATCTCCAACCCTCTAAAGTAAAAACTACTTGCTCTCAGAATTCAGGTCATGCTTTTTTTTTGTCAATACTATATCACCAATTAGTCTATTTAGTGATCCCAAACTGTAATGTTGTCCCATATTTCTACTCATGGATAAGCATAAATTAAAAAAAAAAAAAAGCCTTCCAAATACTCTGCTTTCCATTTTTATTTATACTATTTTTTTTCTAAATGAATTACTTAAAAATTCCTTCTTTGTTCTAAGTTGTTTGTAATTTTATAAGAAGGATTACCACACTATGTGTAACCTTTGGAAGAATCTGTTCTCTACGTATTTTTATATTTCTAAGATTCATACACATTGTTTTGTCTCTTTATGCAATTCTTTTTAAAAAAATAAATCTTTTATGGGGACAAGTTTATATTGTGCTTCCAAATGTTACTCATTTTGCTACTGTGCTTAAAAAAACCCAGTCATTATAATTTCAGAGACTCATCCACAGAGTATCTATCAATAAGGACTTCTTTTTAATTTTGTTGTAGTGGTTCTGCTGCTGCTACTGAGGCATGTTAGTTGTGTCCAACTCTTTGTGACCCCATGGACTGCAGCCTACCAGGCTCCTCTGTCCATGGGATTTCCCAGGCCAGAGTACTGGAGTGGGGTGCCATTGCCTTCTCTGTGTAGTGGTTCTACCTAGCTATATTTTTCAAATTGATGATGTGTGGTCTTTTTTTTTTTTTTGCTTGTCACTGCCTCTATTCAAATAATGGAAATGCTTGAAATTGATAGATTAAAATAATGATTAGTTTTTCTAACCAACTCTTTCAGTTATAATATCCAGCAGTCTACTTACATTCTGTATGAATTGCATTCCTATTTCATATAGACAAGGTTACGATTATTTGAGATATGTTTATAATGTTAAGCTCATGTGATTAGCAATACACAAGGCATTGTTTTTTCACATCTACTTTAAGCAACTATGTTTTAAGAATTTATTAAAATGTGACACATGAGCCTTTGAGCCTGTTTATTTCCTTAATTTCATCATTTCAAATTAGTGTATACCGATTAGATAGATATTAATGGACTGTGAGACACTTGTGTCACAGAAGTAGGACTGAAACCATAGCACTGATTACTTTCTCTTGAATCTTGCCCTAGATAACCATTAACCAAGTTTTCCAATGGAAGAGAGCTTTAATAACCACATAGTCCAGTCATCCTCCATACTGCCTGCATAACAGAAACCCTGGAGAACAATTACCATGACAGAACTTTAATTATAATAATCAGAAATTGGAACAAAACAAATGGCCATCAATTAGATAATAGATAATTCTACTATGACATATTCATACAGTAGAATATTACTCACCAGTGAATATCAGCATATTGAGTAATGGAAGCAAGACACAATGATTTCATTCATACAAGTGTCTAAGATAGGCCAAGCTATCACAGGGAAAATAAAATCACTGGCTTTTTGGAGAAATAGGCCAAAAAGGAATTTATAGAGAAGATGGCAATGGCGATTTTTTCCTAAAATTTTATGAAAAATTTCAAGTATATAGCAATTTGAATGAATTTACAGTGAATATTCATTTATATATCCACAACTAAGATTTTACCATTAATATTATGTTATTCTCTATTTGTTAAAAACTATCCTTTTATCCATCCACAGAGCAATCATTTTGGTGACTTTGAAAGCAAATACATCAATATGCTTCCCATTAAATATTTTAGCACACATATAATTAACTAGAATTCAATCAAGCAATGCTTTAAATTTTTATGTTGAAATTTTTGTTGCCAATATCTATGAATAGATTTGAATTTGGTATAGCTTTCTTGTATTCTGCAACCTTTCTTATTTCAAATAATAGGCTTAGGCACTTTTTATCTTCCATATATTTTAATGTATCAATAAAACATTGTTAAGTGCCAATAGAGATAATTTTACTTCTTTCTTTCAAATTTTAGCAACTTTCATTTCTTTCCTGTGTTTAATTACAATGGCTAGTATC
>SJYC01053674.1:0-11075 GCA_006408675.1 Madoqua kirkii | reverse complement strand
CCTCAAATGAGACAATTCACTAAGAGTAGAAAATATAACTTAATAGGAAGAATCAATAGCCTTTATACACATGATTAATAACTAGTTAGTAGGAAATATAATGTTTGAGAAGCTCAATTTACTATAGTAAAACAAAAGTAACATATTTAGGAAATAAAGTTAAAATAAATTAAAATCAACATAAGGAAATTTTACAACACTTCTGAAAGACATTAATATAGATTTGAGCAATTGTAAAGACATCCCTTGTTCTCAGACAACATGCCTCAACATCATGTAGATTCCAGTTCTCTCTCAATATTAAATATTTAATGCTATTCCATAAAAATTATCCACAGGCTTCTGTGAGGTACCAGTTGATATCTCATTTCACATGGTAAAATAAGTATTCAAGAGTTCTCAGCAAAAAAAAAAAGAAGGAGCTAAGATGGAAGGAGGGAATTGTATAAATGTAGAATTAAAACCTGATAGTACAATGATTGACAGGCAAGCAGTAGAGATTCTCTTTAACACATATTTAATATATCATAAAAGAAGCATCTTGAATCACTGGGGCAGAGACTGAGCTTTTAATAAATATTGTCATTGGCTGACTAAATGAATAGCTATTGGACAGAAGTAAAATTTAATCTATATCTCACAAGAATTAATTCCAGATGAATCAGAGATAGGAATAGAATAAATGAAATGATAAAAATGCCAAAAGAAAATATGAGCAAAGTATTCTTTAATCTAGATGTAGGACAAGGTTTTTTTTTTTGTTTGTTTTTGTTTTTTTAACAATGACTCAATCTGGTTGCAATTAAAGACAAGACTGACAAATTCAACTGCACACACATGTGCAAACACAGACACACACATACACACCTATATCCATACCAGTATGGCAACAATAAGAACAAACAGATAAAACAGTATTCGGTCCAATGATAAACTGAAAGAAAATATATGCAACATATGTCATAGTTAAAAGGCTGAAATTCCCTATGGTATAAAAAAATATTAAAAATTGAGGAAAAATAGACCATAGCCAACTCAAAAGAAATGGGTAAAAGAAGCAAGCAATTAATTTAGTAAGATATGAAAATTGTTTAAAATATATATTGATAAACGTGTCTGCCACTCATAAGCAGACTTTATTAAGCACAGAGTTTAATTAACATGATTATTAATATTATTAATAGAGTTTATTAAAACTTTTGACAATACATTCCACTGATTGTATAAAGCAGACATTCTACACCATTGCTACTGGCAATACAAACTGATAATAAACACATACAGCCCTTATATAAGTGTATTTATAACCTCAAAAACAAAAATATTTCTTAGTGTTATAAGAAATATAGCCCAGCAATCCCACTTCTTGGGATTTAGCCAGAAGATACACTTTCAACAGTTAAACAAACAAACAGCGTATACACACAAGGTTATTCATTGAAATATTATTTGCCTTTTTCAAAAGAAGGCTAAAAAAATAACAATAGATTGAAAAAGAATCAAGGAAGGTGATAAAAATTTACAAAGGATAGCAAAAATTTGTATTATTTCAATAATGATGAAATAATGTTGCCAGAGATAGACTGTTAAGAGGCTTGTATAAACACAGACAATAAGTGGGCAGTAGACAAAGTGGACACAGGCAATAAGTGAACTCTGACTCATAATCTGCAGGCAATTGCCCAGTAAGTCAGTTTCCTTATCTACAGTAAACCACCAAGGAGGCCAGCCTGTTGTAAGTCGGACTTACAGAAAGCCAGATCGGTATCACTAGTAACAATTCACGGAGCTAAATAATTTCTGTATCAATGGGCTGAAAAGGCCCAGGGCTTGATTAATAACTGATGGCTTACCTAATTTTTGTGCTTGTCTTCAACTTAATACCACCAAGAAAATCACATATATTCTCTATCCAATCACATAAGATGCCCCATTTGTAGTTATCTCACTTACTGCTTCCCCAAGCTAATAGCTTCCAATCAGAGCATACTCAGAGTCTTCACTTTTTCCTGCTACGATGTGTCCTGTAATACTTCTCCCTGTCTTAGAGTCTCTGGTAAAATTAATATAATGATGGCTGACTCTCTAGAAAAAGCAAGCCCAGAATAAATAGGCTTTACATTTCTTTATTGATTAATCATCATTAATAATAAAATACTAAAACTCATGCATGGCATTGTTAGTCAGTCTCTCCCATCAGGAAGCTTCCATATGTCTCTTATGCTTCTCCATCAGAGGGCAGCAGGCTGAAAACAATAATCACAAAACACCAACCAATCTGATCACATGGGCCACAGCCTTGTCTAACTCAATGAAACTATGAGCCATGCCATGTAGGGCCAACCAAGATGGATGAGTCATGGTGGAGGGTTCTGATAAAACGTGGTGCACTGGAGAAGAGAATGGCAAACCACTTCTGTATTCTTGCCTTGAGAATACCATGAACTGTATGAAAAGGCTAAAAGATAGGACATGACAGATGAACTCGCCTGGTTGGTAGGTACCCAATATGCTACCGGAGATCAGTAGAGAAATAACTTCAGAAAGAATGAAGATGGTGCCAAAGCAAAAACAACACCCAGTTTTGGATGTGATGGAAGCAAAGTCTGATGTTGTACAGAGCTATATTGGATAGGAACATGGAATGTTAGGTCCATGAATCAAGGCAAATTGGAAGTGGTCAAACAGGAGATGGCAAGAGGGAATATCAACATTTTAGGAATCAGTGAACTAAAATGGATTGCACTGGGTGAATTTAACTCAGGTGACCATTATACTTATTACAGTGGGCAAGAACCCCTTGAAGAAATTGAGTAGCCAACATAGTCAACAAAAGAATCCAAAATGCAGTACTTGGATGCAATCTCAGAAACAACAGAATGATCTCTGTTCATTTCCAAGGCAAACCATTCAATATCACTGTAATCCAAGTCTATGCCCCAACTAGTAATGCTGAACAAGCCAAAGTTGTACAGTTCTATGAAAACTTACAAGACCTTCTAGAACTAACACCCTAAAAAAGATGTCCTTTTCATCACAGTAGACTGGAATGCAAAAGTGAGAAGTCAAGAAATACCTGGAGTAATGGGCAAATTTGGCCTTGGAATACAGAATGAAGCAGGGCAAAGGCTAGCAGAATTTTGCCAAGAGAATTCACTGGCCAAAGCAAACACCCTTTTCCAACAACAAAAGGGAAGACTCTATACATGGACATCACCAGATGGTTAATAGCGAAATCAGATTGATTATATTATTTGTAGGCAAAGATGGAGAAGCTCTGTACAGTCAGCAAAAACAAGACTGGGAGCTGACTGTGGCTCAGATCATGAACTCCTTATTGCCAAATTCAGACTTAAATTGAAGAAAGCAGTGAAAACCACTAGAACATTCAGGTATGACCTAAATCAAATCCCTTACAATTATATAGTGGAAGTGAGAAAAATATTCAAGGGATTCAATCTGATAGAGTATCTGAAGAACTATGGATGGAGGTTTGTGACATTGTACAGGAGGCAGTGATCAAGACCATCCCCAAGAAAAAAGCAAAAAAGTAAAGGGTTGTCTGAAAGACTTTAAAAGCAGCTATAAAAATAATAGAAGTGAAAGGCAAAGGATAAAAGGAAAGATATACCAATTTGAATACAGAGTTCCAAAGAAGAGCAAGGAGAGATAAGAAAGACTTCCTCAGTGATCAATGCAAAGAAATAGAGAAAAACAACAGAATGGGAAAGACTAGAGATCTCTTCAAGAAAATCAGAGATACCAAGGGAAAAATTCATGCAAAGGTGGGCACAATAAAGGACAGAAATGGTATGGGCACAACAGAAGCAGACGATATTAAGAAGAGGTGGCAAGAATACACAAAAGAACTGTACAAAAAGATCTACATGACCCAGATAGTCACAGTGGTGTGATCACTCACATAGAGCCAAACATCCTGGAATGTGAAGTCAAGTGGACCTTAGGAAGCATCACTATGAACAAAGCTAGCGGAGGTGATGGAATATCTCTTTCAAATACTAAAAGATGATGCTGTGAAAGTGTTGCACTCAATATACCAGCAAATTTGGAAAACTCAGCAGTGGCCCCACAGTACTGGAAAAGGTCAGTTTTCATTCCCGCACCAAAGAAAGGCAATGCTAAAGAATGTTCAAAGTGAAGTCGCTCAGTCATGTCCGACTCTTTGTGACCCGTGGACTGTAGCCCACCAAGCTCCTCCATCTATGGGATTCTCCAGGCAAGAATACTGGAGTGGGTTGCCATTTCCTTCTCCAGGGAAGAATGATCAAACTACTGCACAATTATACTCATCTCACACGCTAGTAAAATAATGCTCAAAATTCTCCAAGCAAGGCTTCAACAGTACATGACCAGTGAACTTTCAGATGATCAAGCTGGATTTAAAAGGCAGAGGAACCAGAGATCATTGCCAACACCTGTTGGATCATAGAAAATGCAAGAGTTTCAGAAAAAGCATCCACTTCTGCTTTATTGACTATGTCAAAGCCTGTGACTATCCAGAACACAACAAACTGTGGAAAATTCTTGAAGAGATGGGAATACCAGACCACCTGACCTGCCTTCTGAGAAACCCATATGCAGGTCAAGAAGCAACAGTTAGAACTGGACATGGAACAACAGACTGGTTCCAAATCAGGAAAGGAGTATGTCAAGGCTGTATATTGTTACCCTGCTTATTTAACTTATATGCAGAGTACATCATGAGAAATGCTGGTCTGGAAGAAGCACAAGCTGGAATCAAGATTGCCGGGAGAAATATCAACAACCTCAATATGCAGATGATACCACCCTTATGGCAGAAAGCAAAGAAGAACTAAAGAGGCTCAATGAAAGTGAAAAAGGAGAGTGAAAAAGTTGGGTTAAAACTCAACATTCAGAAAACTAAGATCATGTCATCTGGTCCCATCACTTCATGGCAAATAGATGGGGAAACAGTGGAAACAGTGAGAGACTTTATTTTGGGGGGCTCCAAAATCACTGCAGATAGTGACTGAAGCCCTGAAATTAAAAGACGCTTGCTCCTTGGAAGGAAAGTTATGAGCAACCTAGACAGCATATTAAAAAGCAGAGACATTTTTTGGACAACAACTGTCCATCTAATCAAAGCTATGGTTTTTCCAGTGATCAGTATGGATGTGAGAGTTGGACTGAAAAGAAAGCTGAGTACTGAAGAACTGATGCTTTGGTGTTGGAGAAGACTCTTGAGAGTCTCTTGGACAGCAAAGAGATCCAACCAGTGCATCCTAGAGGAAATCAGTCCTGAATAATCATTGGAAGGATTTTTGCTGAAGCTGAAACTCAGTGAAGAAGTCAGTGAAGAACTGACTCTGGAAAAGATCCTAATGCTGGGAAAGATTGAAGGTGAGAGAAGGGGATGACAGAGAGTGAGATGGCTGTATCGCATCACCTACTCTATGGACATGAGTTTGAGTAAACTCCAAGAGTTGGTGATGGACAGGTAGGCCTTGCGTGCTGCAGTCCATGGGCTCTCAAAGAGTCTGACATGACTGAGCAACTGAACTGAACTGATGACATAGTAGGAGCTGCTTCCCCAGAAGAAAAATGGAGAATATATTACCTTAAAAATGAGGGATTATGGTATAGAGTAAAAAGTGAAAGTGTGGGGCCTCAAAAATTCTTTGTTTGCCTATCCCCTCAAATGCATTTTTAAAATCTCAACTTCATACTGTTTTTTCAGATTTTTAGAATTTGTACATGCTATATATATTTAAATAATGAAAAATATAATAACATTATTTTCAACAGTTTGTAAAATATTTTCAATGCAATATAAATACCCACTAACATCCACTTAAAAAATTAATGAGCATGGTGTAAAATCATGAAACTTTATGTCTTTCCTTTTCTTTTTATTTTGAAGTCATATTCCCTAGTACTTTCCTTGTAGAATTGTCTTCCAGTTTACTGCATTTTGTGTTTGAAAGTTATTTATTGATTGTCCTATTTGTCATTAAAAATCTGTATAAAATGGACATTTTATCCTGTTTTATTTTCTATGACATCAAAGATCTAAGTATTAGGTATTCACTGGATATTTTATTTTTTAAATTAACTTTTTGCTGAATATAAAACACTTAATAAACATATATTGGAAATATTTCATAATGTAAAATTATGCTCATATACCAATACATAGCAATCAAAAAATGACTAGCAATCAGAAAATCTTCCTCTCTCTCTTACTCACTGCTTCCCTTAGAAGGGGCTATCCTCCTGATTTCAAACATTAGTGATTAGCCTTGTCTGCTTTAGAACTTTATGTAAATGAATCTGTAAGTGTGTCTTGGTGGTAGTTGTGTGTGTGTGTCTTCTTTCCCTTAATAAGTGTTGTGAGAAACTTCTATATCATTGCATGTAGCTATCAACTACAAATTGGTACTTGGTGAGAGCACTACCAATGACTGAACAGCATGGACATTTGCCATCTACTGTCTAGAAGATGGAACCCTGTGCTGCTGCAGCTGTTGACCTCCAACACCCACTGGGGGAGTTCAGAGGGGAGTGAAGCACTCTGAGCTCCAGGGAATTTGGTGGGACAGACCTTTCAGTTCAGTCACTCAGTCATGTCCAGCTCTTGGTGACCCTATGAACTGAAGCACGCCAGGCCTCCCTGTCCATCACCAACTTCCATAGCTTGCTCAAACGCATGTCCATTGAGTCAGTGATACCATCCAGCCATCTCATCCTCTGTCGTCCCCTTCTCCTCCTGCGTTCAATCCTTCCCAGCATCAGGGTCTTTTCCAGTGAGTCAGTTCTTTGCATTAGGTGGACAAACTATGGGAGCTTCAGCTTCAGCATCAGTTCTACCAATAAATATTCAGGACTGATTTCATTTAGGATTTACTGGTTGGATCTCCTTGCAGAATAAGGGGATCCTCAAGAGTCTTCTCCAACACCACGTTCAAAAGCATCAGTTCTTCTGTGCTCAGCTTTCTTTATGGTCCAACTCTTACATCCACACATGACTACTGGAAAAACCATAGCTTTGACTAGGTAGACTTTGTTGACAAAGTATGTCTGCTTTTTAGTATGCTGTCTAGGTGAGTAATAATTTTTCTTCCAAGGAGCAAGTGTCTTTTAATTTCATGGCTGCAGTCACCATCTGCAGTGATTTTGAAGCCCCAAATAAAGTCTCTCACTATTTTCATATTTTCCCCATCTATTTGCCATGAAGGGATGGGACAAGATGCCATGATCTTAGTTTTCTGAATGATGAATTTTAAGCCAACTTTTTCACTCTCCTCTTTCACTTTCACCAAGAGGACCTTTAGTTCTTCTTTGCTTTCTGCCAAAGGGTGGTATCATCTGCATATCTGAAGTTGTTGATATTTCTCCCGGCAATCTTGATTCAGGCTTGTGCTTCATCCAGCCTTGCATTTCACATGATATACTTGTATGTAAGTTAAATAAGCAGGGTGACAATATATACGTACTTCTTTCCCAATTTGGAACCAGTCTGTTGTTCCATGTCCAGTTCTATCTGTTGCTTCCTGACTTGCATACAGATTTCTCAAGAGGCAGATCTGCTGCTGCTAAGTCACTTCAGTCATGTCCGATTCTGTGCGACCCCATAGATGGCAGTCCACCAGGCTCCCCCATCCCTGGGGTTCTCCAGGCACGGACACTGAAGTGAGTCGCCATTTCCTACTCCAAGCATGAAAGTGAAAAGTAAAAGTGAAGTTGCTCAGTCGTGGCTGACACTTAGTGACCCCATGGACTGCAGCCCACCAGGCTCCTCCATCCATGGAATTTTCCAGGCAAGAGTACTGGAGTGGAGTACCATTGCCTTCTCCAAGAGGCAGGTCAGGTGGTCTGATATTCCTATCTCTTTAAGAACTTTCCATAGTTTATTGTGATCCACACAGTCATAGGCTTTGGCATGGTCAATAAAGTAGAAGTAGATGTTCTTTCTGGAACTCTCTTGCTTTTTTGATAATCCTACAGATGTTGGCAATTTTTGGTTCCTCTGCCTTTTCTAAATCCAGCTTGAACATCAGGAAGTTCGAGGACTGTTGAAGTCTGGCTTGGTGAATTTTGAGCATTAATTTGCTAGCATGTACAATGAATGCAATTGTGCAGTAGTTTGAACAATTTTTGCCATTGTCTTTCTTTGGGATTGGAATGAAAACTGACCTTTTCCAGTCTTGTGGCCACTGCTGAGTTTTCTAGTTTCTGGTATATTGAGTGAAGCACTTTCAGAGCATCATATTTTAGGATTTGAACGAGCTCAGCTGGAATTCTGTCGCTTCCACTAGCTTTGTTCATAATGATACTTCCTAAGGCCCACCTGACCTCCAATTCCAGGATGTCTGGCTCTAGATGAGTGATCACACCATAATGGTTATCTGGGCCATTACAATCTTTTTTTTTTTTTTAATAGTTTTTCTGTGTATTCTTCCCATTTCTTCTTAATATCTTCTGCTTCTGTTAGGTCCATACCACTTCTGTCCTTTATTGTGCCCACCTTTGCATGAAATGTTCCGTTGGTCTCTCTATAATTTTCTTGACGAGATCTCTATTCCTTCCCATTCTGTTTTTTCCTCTATTTCTTTGCATTGGTCACTGAAGAAGGCTTTCTTATCTCTCCTTGCTCTTCTTTGGAACTCTGCATTCAGATGCTTATATCTTTCCTCCTCCTCTTTGCCTTTTGCTTCTCTTCTTTTTCAGCTATTTATAAGGTTTCTGCAGACAACTGTTTTGCCTGTTTGCAGTTCTTTTTCTTGGGGATGGTCTTGATAACTGCCTCTTATACAATGTCACGAGCCTCTGTCAACAGTTCTTCAGGCACTCTGTCACATTCCATCCTTTAAATCTGTTTGTCACTTCCACTGTATAATTCTAAGGATTTTGTTAGGTCATACTTGACTGATCCAGTGGTTTTCTCTATTTTCTTCAATTTAAGTCTGAATTTGGCAATAAGGAGGTCTTTAGATACTTGGAGCCTTCCCTGATAGCTCAGTTGATAAAGGAGACCCCCTATTTGATTCCTGGGTTGGGAAAATCCACTGGAGAAGGGATAGGTTACCCATTCCAGTATTCTTGGGCTTCCCTTGTGCTTTAGCTGGTAAAGAATCTGACTGCAGTGTGGGAGACCTGGGTTCTATCCCTGGATTGGGAAGATCACCTGGAGAAAAGAAAGGCTACCCACTTCAGTATTTTGGCCTGGAGAATTCCATGGACTGTACAGTCCACGGAGTCACAAAGAGTTGGACATGACTGAATGACTTTCACTTTCTCTTAGATACCTGGTCTTTAGGTACTTGAATATTTTTAGGAACAAACTTTGTGATCTTAATTCCTGCATCTCCTCATATCTAGAAAAGCAATAAATCCCTTTATGATGCCATCAGATCCTTGTGACTAGGAGAAAACATCTTGTAAGCACTTGATTGCATTGTACTCTTCCTTCACCAAAAACATACATCTTGATCTCTCCCCACCACCTCTTTAGAGGAGTCTCTTAGACCTATCTGAGATGCTGCATTCCAAGCTGCAGTCTTCATTTTGCCCCAAATAAAATTTCAGTTGCAACTCTCAAGTTATGCATCTGTTTTTTAGTCAACATAGCAATGGGTCATTCATTCTTACTGCTATTAGTGTTCAACTATGTGACTATAACATTTTTTTCCTCCTCAACTTCCTCTTTGTCCCCTCTAATAAGATATAGTACTCTAGGGTTTTCAGTTAAGATGATGAGGTGTTTACCAGGGTGCCTCTCTTTGTCAGGGTCTTGAACTTGAATTTTTTCTAGCACTGAAAATTGCAGAAAATATGTTTGGCCACTGGGAGCTTTATGTCTAGCTTCTTATATTCTGCCATGTGCATTTCAAGAATTTGGCAGTTTTGTAAGCTAAAAACCAGTATAACACTAGGCTTACTTTCTTGTGCCACAGTCTCATAGGATTATATCTGCTTGACCAGCTTCCCTCTCTTCCAAGTTCGGTTTCTGTACCTCTCATCTTTACTTTGTTTCCTCTAGCTCCGTGGAATCAACAGCATATTTGCTGGATTCTCTGTTATTAGCAGTTTTTCCCTACCTGGACTATCTCTTAAGATATATGCCAAGAATTATCAATTGGCCTGACAGATAAGAGGCTGCAGAGTTTGTTCAATTGTCTCTAATTCCCTTTCTCTTTAGGAAATTGGCTCCTGACTATTATTTCTTCTGTGAATTCTCCACCAATTTTGTGGTGGTGGTTGCTATTTGCTTGTTTATTTGTTTTGAATTTATCTGGGTATTTCCATGTTTCTCCATGGTAGATTTGACTATTGCTGTTATTTTATCATAGCTCTGTAGAATAGTCTACCATCATTTCAAGTAAACTCTTTTCTTAATGCATAACATACAAATAGAAAATTGCACAAATACAAATGGACAGAATTAAGAATTTTCCAAAGAGAACATATGCCTGTAACAACCACCCAGATTTTTAAAAAAAAGTAAAGTAGTAAATTATACCCTTGTGCCTTCACAGTCACTCCCCACAGCCATCTAAGAATATCTAATATTTTTATTACTAGCTTCATAAGTTAGTTTTCCTTATTGTGGAACTTTGTACCTAAGAAGGACTTCCCAGGTGGTGCTAGTGATAAAGAACCCACCTGAATGTGATAATGAGGCATAGGTTCAGTCCCTGAGTTGGGAAGATCCTGTAGAATAGGGCATGGCAACCCACTCCAGTATTCTTGCCTGGAGAATCCTATGGACAGAGGAGCCAGGCAGGCTGTGGTTCATAGAGTCACAGAGTCAGACCCAATTGACGTGACTTAGCATACATGCATAGCTAAGAAATCAGTGTGGACATGTAACACTCTTATTTTGCTTAGCATTTTGTTTTTTTAGATAATCATGTTAGTTTTTTCTTTTTTAAAATCATGTTGAGATATATTTTTGTTAAGTGGTGAATTATTTTCAAATATTAAACCATCTCTCAATTTCTAGAATAAAATTTGATTATAACACTTGACAGCAAAATATTATCTGGATTTGATACTCTGATATTGTGTAAGAATTTAAGTATCTGTGTTCATAA
>SJYC01053669.1:48-18124 GCA_006408675.1 Madoqua kirkii | reverse complement strand
TTCAGTGCTAACCTTTCTTGCTATTCCAACTCTCACATACATACATACTCTCACATACATACATACTACTGGAAAAACTAAAGCTTTGACTAGACAACCTTTATTGATAAAGTAATGTCTCTGCTTTTTAATATACTCTCTAGGTTGGTCATAGCTTTTCTTCCAAGGAGCAAGCATCTTTTAATTTCATGGCTGTAGTCACCATCTGCAGTGATTTTAGAGTCACAAAAAATAAAGTCTCACACTGTTTTCATTGTTTTCCTGTCTATTTGCCATGAAGTGATGGGAGTGGATACCATGATCTTAGTGCTTCATCTAGCCCAGTATTTCTCATGATGTACTCTGCATATAAGTTAAATAAGCAGGGTGACAACATACAGCTTTGACATACTCCTTTCCTGATTTGGAACCAGTGTGTTTTTCAATGTCCAGGTCTAACTATTGCTTCTTGACCTGCATACAGATTTCTCAGGAGGCAGGTAAGGTAGTCTGGTATTCCCTTCTCTTGAAGAATTTTCCGCCATTTGTTGTGATCCACACAGACAAGGGCTTTGGTGTAGTCAATAAAGCAGAAACAGATGTTTTTCTGGAGCTCTTTTGCTTTTTTGATGATCCAACAGATGTTGACAATCTGATCTCTGGTTCCTCTGCCTTTTGTAAATCCAGCTTGAACATCTGTAAGTCCACTTGGAAGGAAAGCTGTGACAAATCTAGACAGCATATTAAAAAAAGAAGAGGCATCACTTTACCGACAAAGGTCCATAGAATCAAACTATTGTTTTTTTAGTATTCATGTACAGATGTGAGAGCTGGACCTAAAGAAGGCTGAGCACCAAAGAATTGATGCATTCCTTGGAAAACTAGAGCTTCTAATTTGAAATCTGAGCTTTGTAAATCAGATTAAATCAGAGAAAAATAACTTTGTCTACAGATTATAGCATTCAAAATATATTTTCCCTACTCATCCCAATTGGAGAGTTCATTTTTAAAGTGATTTGAAGATCATTCATTTGCAGAAAATTTCCTTACGTTCAGACTATAACTTTAAAAGACATGAAAAAAGAATCAAAGTGATAAAACTAAGATCTGGGCCTAGATATAAAATGTGAGAGCTTTTCTCATACTGTCATAATGTCTCAATATTTATATTTTTTTCAGGAATTCCCTGATGATCCAGTGGTTAGGACTTTGCCTTCCAATGTGTGGTATGCAGGCTCCATCCCTTGTCAGGGAGCTAGGAGGCCATTCCCAATTGGAGAGTTCATTTTTAAAGTGATTTGAAGATCATTCATTTGCAGAAAATTTCCTTACGTTCAGACTATAACTTTAAAAGACATGAAAAAAGAATCAAAGTGATAAAACTAAGATCTGGGCCTAGATATAAAATGTGAGAGCTTTTCTCATACTGTCATAATGTCTCAATATTTATATTTTTTTCAGGAATTCCCTGATGATCCAGTGGTTAGGACTTTGCCTTCCAATGTGTGGTATGCAGGCTCCATCCCTTGTCAGGGAGCGAGGAGGCCACACACCTGTGGCCGAGAGGCCAAAACGTAGAACAAGACTTTAAAAATAGTCGACATAAAAAAAAAATCCACTTTTAAAAATTCACATATTTTCCAAAAAGGATGCTTCCCATATTTTTTGATAAGTTATTCATTGGTAAAATATCAAAAGAAAAGGAGAAAAAAGTATAAACACAGTTTGTAATTTAAATAAAACCCACGATGAACATTTCTTTATTCTTAATCTCTATTTCTATATTTTATATGCATTTGAAAGCATATAATGAATACTTTCCTAAACATACATTTTTCACTAAATATCATAGCAGAAACACATTCATGTCCATGAAAGTATACACAAAATGACTTTTATTATAATAAGGCATTGTTGTTGTTTAGTTGCTAAGGTGCATCCAACTCTTTTGCAACCCCATTGATTGTAGCCCACCAGGCTCCTCTATCCGTGGAGTTTCCTAGTCAAGAGTATTGGAGTGGGTGCTATTTCCTTCTCTGGGGATCTTCCTGACCCAGGGATCGAACCTGTGTCTCCTGTATTGGCAGGCAGGGAAGCCTATAATAAGCATTACGTTTGCCTGAAACAATATCAATATGTTTTTTTAAAAGAGAAATATTAAAATAGCAATATTTATATTGCACTTTGTGCCAGACATGAGTGAGTAATTTGTATTATCTAATTACTTTCTTTAAACCCTAAGCTTTTAGCTACTGTGTTGCAGTGTTTCTAGATAGTGTAAATAAGTGACTATATTAGAAGTTAAAAGCACTCACTTCCCAGAAATAAATCCTCATAATCATTCAAGTATACATATTTCAATGAACAGAATTAATTAACACCCATTTGTTGATGTATAAGACATCTTCTATTTTTATCATGAATGCTGTGGTGAACAAACTTGTGGCTTAAGGTTTTAACATATCCCTAACTATGTCTTTATGTCTGGGCCTCTCAGCTTGGGATGAGTATTTGTGGGAACACGGTGACATGCCAAGATGATCTCAAAGACATGGAATACTTATGTTGTGTTTTTATGAAGTTTAATTTAAGTCAATAATTAAGAGAAATGTTTTATTTAAAAATAAATGAATTCAACTCAAAAAGAATTTATTGGGTACCTGTTTTTCCCAAGAATTGTCCTTGAAACTGTATGTATCAGCACGCTGTGTGTAACGCTCATAATTTCTTGACTTCATGTGACTCCTGGGCTTCTTTCTTGTGCGTGTGTGTTTTTTTTTCTCTGAAATACCATCTCTTCAATGTACTTATAGTCTTTGCACTGCTTTAACTTTATTTTCAAATGCACACAAGGAAAACAAGTATGTCTAATATCTCCAAATCTGTATTATGTGGTGAAAGTCTAATGCAGAAACGTCAATGTACTATTAAACATAGAACTCTGCTCAGCGGCAGCTTGGATGGGAGGAGAGTTTGGGGGAGAATGGATCCATGTATATGCATGGTGGAGTCCCTTTTCTGTTCATCTGAAGCTATCATAATATTGTCAATTGGCTATTCCCCAATACAAAATAAAATAAAAAAAAGAAATAAAAATTATGTCTAGAAGGAAATAACTTGTGTTAAACAGAGAATACAGTCAGAGAAAAGATAGCAGATTACTCTTTGTATAATATGCTTAGTGAGAACTGCTAATCTGCTGGATTCAGCAAACTGCAATGTAAGTTAGATTCATCAGTAATCTGAAAATGTCCAAGCAGCTAGCTTTATAAATTGTTGAACTTGTCACTATGCAAACAGTACTTAAAAAGTTTTTTTTAATTACAGAAAATTAAACAATGACACTCATGAATGCATTCAAATCATATCACAATTATACTCAATCAAATGTTATTTACAAACACCATTTATACTTTGTTCCATGTCTCAACTCTGTGAGCTCCCAGATTTGATAAAATTACTAAATTTTGAATTTATTTTGATGATATTCTTCATTTACTTTTCAAATTCTTTAATTGAAGTATACTATGCTCAGATATGCGGATGACACCACCCTTATGGCAGAAAGTGAAGAGGAACTAAGAAGCCTCTTGATGAAAGTGCAAGTGGAGAGTGAAAAAGTTGGCTTAAAGCTCAACATTCAGAAAACGAAGATCATGGCATCTGGTCCCATCACTTCATGGGAAATAGATGGGGAAACAGTGGAAACAGTGTCAGACTTTATTTTGGGGGGCTCCAAAATCACTGCACATGGTGATTGCAGCCCTGGAATTAAAAGACACTTACTCCTTGGAAGAAAAGTTATGACCAACCTAGATAGCATATTGAAAAGCAGAGACATTACTTTGCCAACTAAGGTCCTTCTAGTCAAGGCTATGGTTTTCCCTGTGATCATGTATGGATGTGAGAGTTGGACTGTGAAGAAACCTGAGCACTGAAGAATTGATGCTTTTGAACTGTAGTGTTGGAGAAGACTCTTGAGAGTCCCTTGGACTGCACGGAGATCCAACCAGTCCATTCTGAAGGAAATCAACCCTGGAATTTCCTTTGAAAGAATGATGCTAAAGCTGAAACTCCAGTACTTTGGCCACCTCATGCAAAGAGTTGACTCATTGGAAAAGACTCTGATGCTGGAAGGGATTGGGGGCAGGAGGAGAAGGGGATGGCCGAGGATCAGATGGCTATATGGCATCACGGACTTGATGGACATGAGTCTGAGTGAACTCCAGGAGTTTGTGATGGACAGGGAGGCCTGGCGTGCTGCGATTCATGGGGTCCCAAAGAGTCGGACACGACTGAGCGACTGAACTAACTAACTCTGCTTATAAAAATGCAAACACATAAGTGTAGAACTCAATGAATTTTCAAAAGCTGAAGGCAAGCATGTAATAGACACCTAAATTAAGAAACGAACACTCGGTAAACTGAACTCAAGCGGAAGTGCTCACTGTCCTGCAGTGCCTCTTCCCGACATGATTCTATCAAACAAGCCACCTTTGGGGGCCAGAGGAGGAAGTGGCCATCCACGCTCTAACGTTGCCGCTGTTCTGGAATTTTAGACTGTCGGATCCAAGTTATTTTCCAGTTCTCTGATGCTTATAAAAATATATTTACTCTAGTTGTTGGCAATGGAATTTTTGGCCTGCCCTAAACTAGTATATTCTCTGTGGTATAATAAATGCTCATTGTCAATTTTCTTGAAAAATAACATTCTAAAACCAACTTACTGTTTTGTAACACAGAGTAAGCATAATCAATCTAAAACTTGTCAGGTAGTCAAATACGTGCTTTATTACCAATTAACTATAAGTCAAACTAAGCATTGTGTGTCTTTGAAAAGAAATGTATAAGTGTAGTATGAGGCCATAAGCAAAATATAGATATTTAAAATACAGTTAGGAACATTTTGAAGAAAACTAGTTTTTAATTGATAAATAGCTTGACTTGAACATAAGAGTCACAATAAAAAAGAAAGTAAAACATGCCAAATACTTCAGTCTTTTATTCCCCTAGAATTATTATGGGTAAGAAGGCATCCATGATAGATAAACATATTAGGAAATCTACAAAGTAGTTGTATCCAAAGTCATTCTCAATCAAGAAGCTGAAAATGAAATATATGCTCTTAAAAACATATTTTAATGGCCTCAAAATTCATACTTGACCATCTAGTTGAAAGAATGACATTAACTTTATTTTTAACCATGTTACTGGGTCAAGAAGATGTTCATTTTTGTAAATTAATTGCCTTTGATTCTTATAGTTATGTTCATGACATGTTTGTAAATACTTGGCGATAACATAGTTATCTAAGCGTTTTATTAACAAATGTCTTTTGTAACCATGATATTGATTTAAAATTTTAAGTGCAAAATTCCAGGCAAACATTTTACTGGCATGAATTTAGCAGTTCATTTGGGACTGAAAGTTTTTTTTTTTTTCTACAACATATAAGAAAAAATTGAGCAGAGTAAGTTTTAATCTGAGTTTAAAAATCAGTATGGTTGTTTTAATCTGTCTGTGTGTATGTGAGACTATGTATGATGCTATAGATTGTTTGGTGATTAGAATTTCTTGTACTTCCCAACACACTAGCACAACATTTGTTTTTTTAAGTAGATCACAATAATGAGTAAAACTACAAAAATGAAGCCAGAAATGCTAGATTGATTTATACTGGAAAACTACAAAGGAATGCTCTCTAAAGAGAATGAAATACATCCAGAGTAAAAGGTGAGGTGAGGGTCACTTGGATGTGAGCTAGTTTAGAAACTTGTAAAAAAGTGTTTGGGGAGAGTTGTGCTTTATGTGAAGGAATAGTCAAAATATAATTACGATGAATTTTTCTGAGAATACTCATAAAAATTCTGGCTCTTTACAGAAGTGAATCTTCACTAAATGCCTTTTTATTTATCTTTTTATAAATATAAGAGTTCTGTGAAAGTAGTGGTGACAACTACCATTAAAATTCTTATCCTAAACCAGAAAAATCACACTTTTTCAAAAAACAACCAGACCTTATGCAAAGGAAGACAACTCGACTAATGAAACCATGATGGGTTTTGGAACACACTTGCAAAGTCAAAGACATCCAGTAAAGACTGGTTTGTGACCAGAATCATAATGTTTGAAAGAGGAAGTTATTAGGGACTTAGGAGAACAAAGTTAGGCAAGATTTCGTGCTTTGTATAACATGAGCAAAATCAATTTTCAAAAACACCTTTTCATAAAGTTGTAAACTGTAGATCAATTTTATTCAACATTTTATAAGCATTTCAATTATTAAGAAATTAGAGAACTTGTGAATGAAGATATTAGGCAGTTACTAAACTTTTACATATTTAAATCATGCTTCAGCCTTCCTAGCTGATAAGGATCACTGAAGTTTTGGCTTTGCAGAGAAAAAGTATTAAAAAAAATTTTTTTTGGAACCACTGATAAAGCTTCTCTGCCACTGGAAACTAGAAGAGACTGATTGGAATGAGTGTCTGTATCAGAAAAAAAAGTGGATTTGGGTTTTGAGTTTAGAAGTCAGTGAAACACTACAGGGATAGATTTGTACAACAGATATAGATTTGTACAACCACAAACAAGGCTGAGGATCTGGTATTTGGTATTGTTTCTGGACTTACAAAACAACAAAAAAATTTTTTTGGTTGTAGTTGGCCTCACTGCTTTAGAAAACATATACAGTTGATCATAATGCCTCTCAGAAAATTATATAGAGCTAGTGAACATACTCTACAGTAAAAAGAAGGTACAATATACAATTCAGGATGACATATAACAGATTAAAAGGACTTCAAGAGCCCACCAGTAGGAACAATAGAATAAGACTTGTCAAGTCAAAAGCTCTTTTAAATAAGGCTGAGAATGCCGATGGAGACATGTCAACGCTGGAGGTCTTTGGTAACCAAGATGTTGAAATTTAAGGTTAGCATCAGGGTCTAGATATGAGGCACTGGGCCCAAGAAAAACAAGTACTAAGAGTTTAGAACTTCAGGTGGAGCCAGAACAGGAGAACTGTTGCTTTCACGAACAGCAGAATTGCTTGTTCAAGGGAACCAGGCTGAAAGGACAATTTATTACTTTGTGAGTGATTTCCTGAAATATAAGACTTAATGCCCAGGAAGATTTCTAAGAGATGGTACATACTTCCTGTGAGGATGTTTCCTAGAAGCATGAAACAAGTAATGACCCACAGTAAGTAAGGTCAAAATATTGTAACTGTCAGGGCAGGTGGAGAAAGAAGGGGTTGAAAGATTCAGAAAAGTGGGTGGGTGAGAGTAAATATATTTATGCTAGGCCAGAAGGTCTGAAGAGAATTGTGTTCCAAAGCCAGGCCCACGTGATGTATCAGTAACCAAAGCTGGAAAGGAATGCACTGATGAGAAAGCACAAGAATCTCTTTTTACTTTGTAGATCAGTGAATAGTAAAGACCTTTACAGAGTTAGATTCGATGAGAAGGATTATAGAACAGTGGAGCAACAGAAGCTGGGTGGCAATAAGTAACTGTCCAAACCCAAATGGCTATAATTTTAGTGGATTTGGTAAAGTTACAGTGGCAGCCAAATTCTAGAGATTGCAGAATGAATAAAGTGTGTGTTGGTGCAAAACAGGTGATTAACTCTTTATAATCTTAAAATGCCAAAGATGGATTTTCAGAAGGCTGCAGGCAATCACTACAATGAAACATCATGTACCTTGCCCCGTTTTCAGGTCCTGACTCCTGTCTTGACAGTAGGTCAGGTGTCCAGGAGTAACTACCATACAACATCATTTCCCGCCCCCTCTCCCAAGGGACCTCCAGCTTATTATTTGGAAAGGAAAATATCTGAATATTTTGAATACTGTTTGACACAGGTAGGGAGTTGACACTTTTGAAACTTGGGGAAGCATAATCATCACCTCCTCGGTGGAGCAGGAACATGTTGGTTCCAGATAATAAATAAAAAGATGATTATATTGGAATCACTGCCTGTGTGGTACCAAATATCAATTAGAATAATTAACCAGTGAATGTCTTCATTTTCACGTAATCAGTATCCTCATCACCTTTGTACACTGATATGTCTTTGGAATTTGTTCAATGACTGTGATAAGTAAATTTGTCACACAAATGTTTACACAGAAAAAAAAAATTATGTATAATTTTAGCAGAATGGGATGTACTAGGGCAAATATATTTTTCATATCCTTTTGTGAAATATTCCCATTGAAGGACAGACTAGATGAGAATATCCTATTTCCTTTTTGTCGATAGAATTTATTTTTCACTCATCATTATCTAGTTTGCAAAAAGTACATTCTAAAACATATAAAAATATCTAGAGTCAAGAATAATTAAATTTTTTTCCTCAGAAGATGATCAAGCAGGAGCGTACAAATCCTGCTTAATACAAAGACAGTGTTATTATTATCATAATATATTTAGCTACATATGCAGTTTTCTATTGTGAGCTCCCGTCTGTGGGGTTGCACAGAGTCGGACACGACTGAAGCGACTTAGCAGCAGCAGCAAACTAAATTAATCCTTTCCAAATTCTCAAATTATATCTCAAACTGAATAGCATATTAAAAATCAGATAGCTGACAATTTATAAAGATAAGATTCAAATTCTCATTGTTTCTTTCTTTAAAAAAAATTTTTTTAAATTTTATTCTTACTTTATTTTACTTTACAATACTGTATTGGTTTTGCTATTGTGAGCTCCCGTCTGTGGGGTTGCACAGAGTCGGACACAACTGAAGCGACTTAGCAGCAGCAGCAAACTAAATTAATCCTTGCCAAATTCTCAAATTATATCTCAAACTGAATAGCATATTAAAAATCAGATAGCTGACAATTTATAAAGATAAGATTCAAATTCTCATTGTTTCTTTCTTTAAAAAAAATTTTTTTAAATTTTATTCTTACTTTATTTTACTTTACAATACTGTATTGGTTTTGCCATACATTGACATGAATCCGCCACGGGTGTAAATGAGTTCCCAATCCTGAATCCTCTTCCCTCCTCCCACCTCATATCATCTCTCTGGATCATTCCTGTGCACCAGCCCCAAGCATCTTGTATCCTGTATTGAACATAGACTGGCACTTTGTTTCTTACATGATAGTGTACATGTTTCAATGCCATTCTCCCAAATCATCCTGCCCACTCCCTCTCCCTCAGAGTCCAAAAGTCTGTTCTATACATGGATGTCTCTTTTGCTGTCTCGCATACAGGGTTATCATTACCATCTTTCTAAATTCCATATATATGTGTCAGTATACTGTATTGGTGTTTTTCTTTCTGGCTTACTTCACTCTGTATAATTGGCTCCAGTTTCATCCATCTCATTAGAACTAGGATAAGAAAGCTGTGGTACATATACACAATGGAGTATTACTCAGCCATTAAAAAGAATGCATTTGAATGAGTTCTAACGAGATTCACATTGTTTCTTTTTTAGATTCCACATGTAAGTAATACTATACAGTATTTGTCTATCTCTGTTTGACTTATTTTACTTAGTATAATGCCTACATAATATACTCATATTGTTGCAAATGGCAGAATTTCCTTCTTTCTTATGGCAGAATAATATTTTAGTGCATATGTACTATATGTTCTTTATCCATTCATCCATTGATGGACATGTAGACTGTTTTCCATATCTTAGCTATTGTTAATTGGAGAAGGAAATGGCAACCTTCTCCAGTGTTCTTGCCTGGAGAATCCCAGGGGCAGGGGAGCCAGGTGGGCTGCCGTCTCTGGGGTCACACAGAGTCGGACACAACTGAAGCGACTTAGCAGCAGCAGCAGCAGCAGCTATTGTCAATAATGTTGCATTGAACATGAAGGGGCTAACCTATTTTTGATATCCTGGTTTTGTTTCCTATAGATACATACCCAGAAGTGGGATTGAAAATCATATGGTAATTATATTTTTAATTTTTTGAGAAACCCAATACTGTTTTCCAAAGTGACTGAGCCAGAGTACTTCCCATTAGTTCATAAACATTTTCCTTTTCTCTATATCCTGGCAAACAGTTGTCTGTCTTCTAAAAGATGTGAGGTAAAATCTCATTTTGTTTGTGATTTACATTTCCTTGATTAGTAATGTTGAGTAGCTTTTCGTGTACCTGTTGTCCATTTCTATATCTTCTTTGTGAAAATGTCTATTTAATTCTTTTGCCTATTTTTAATCAGACTGGAAGGTTTTTGTGATTGAGTTGTATGAATTTTTAATATATTTTGGATATGAAGCCATTATTCGGCGTGTGGTTTGATTTCTGTTGATTTTTACTTTCATTGCTTCTGCTTTTAGTATCGTATGCAAAATATCATTGCCAAAACCAATGTCTATTTCTTCATTATGACTTTTGTCTATTTTTACCCCTTCATGTCTTATGTAAATGGTGTAAAATATGTCCAGTTTCATTTTTCTGCATGTTGTTATCCCATCTTCCTGATATCATCTGTTGAAAAGGCTATCCTTTCCTCATTGAGTGTTTTTGGCTACTTTGTCAAATATCAGTTGACAATATATGTGCGGATAGAAGCAAAAGGTAGATAGATGATTACTTGTGGCTGAGGGATAGGGGAATTGAGGAGATGATGTTAAAGGGTACTAGCTGGCAATTAGAAGATGAGTAAGTTCTGGAGGTCTAATATAGTCAGTATTACTGTATTATAGCTTTACATTGTTAAAGGTATAGATATTAAATATTCTTATCATAAAAAAGAAAAAAAATTATTTGAAGTGGTGGACATGTTAGCTTAAAGTACAGTGTTCTATTTCTTCATTATGACTTTTGTCTATTTTTACCCCTTCATGTCTTATGTAAATGGTGTAAAATATGTCCAGTTTCATTTTTCTGCATGTTGTTATCCCATCTTCCTGATATCATCTGTTGAAAAGGCTATCCTTTCCTCATTGAGTGTTTTTGGCTACTTTGTCAAATATCAGTTGACAATATATGTGCGGATAGAAGCAAAAGGTAGATAGATGATTACTTGTGGCTGAGGGATAGGGGAATTGAGGAGATGATGTTAAAGGGTACTAGCTGGCAATTAGAAGATGAGTAAGTTCTGGAGGTCTAATATAGTCAGTATTACTGTATTATAGCTTTACATTGTTAAAGGTATAGATATTAAATATTCTTATCATAAAAAAGAAAAAAAATTATGTGAAGTGGTGGACATGTTAGCTTAAAGTACAGTGATAATTATGTTATAATATATGCTGCTGCTGCTGCTAAGTCACTTCAGTCGTGCCTGACTCTGTGTGACCCCATAGATGGCAGCCCACAAGGCTCCACCGTCCCTGGGATTCTCCAGGCAAGAACACTGGAGTGGGTTGCCATTTCCTTCTCCAATGCATTAAAGTGAAAAGTGAAAGTGAAGTCACTGAGTCGTGTCCAACTCTCAGCAACCCCATGGATTGCAGCCTACCAGGCTCCTCCATCCATGGGCTTTTCCAAGCAAGAGTACTGGAGTGGGGTGCCATTGCCTTCTCTGTATGATATATAAATGTATCAAATTAACATGTTGTACATCTTAAACTTACACAATGTTGTGTGTCAATTATATCTCAATTTTTAAAAAATCTACATGGTTTGCTATTCTGTGTTGAAAAGATGTTGCATTTAAGACAGGATCAGAGTTAGAGAAATATAACAATACAACAAAATATCACAAACCACAGCATATGTATTAGAATTGGAATGGAAATCAATTGTGGAAAAAATGAATTTATATTAAAAGTTCTGCTATAGAGAGGAAAGTGAAAAAGCTGGTTTAAGACTCAACATTCAGATAACTAAGATCATGGCATCTGGTCCTATCACTTCACAGAAAACAGAAGGGAGAAAAGTGGAAGCAGTGACAGATTTTATTTTATTAGATTCCAAAATCACTGCAGATGGTGACTGCAGCCAATAAATTAAGATGCATGCTCCTTGGAAGAAAAACTATGACAAACCCAGAGAGCATATTAAAAAGAGAGACATCACTTTGCAGACAAAGTTCTGTTTAGTCAAATCTGGTTTTTCCAGTGGTCAAGTATGGGTGTGAGAGATGGATCATAATGAAGGCTGAGTGAAGAATTGATGCCTTTGAATTGTGGAGCTAGAGAAGACTCTTGAAAGTATCTTGGTCTGCAAGGAGGTCAAAACACTTAATTCTTAAGGAAATCAACCTAATATTCATTGGAAGGACTGATGACTGGAAGCTTCAATTCTTTAGCCACCTGATGTGAAGAGCCAACTCACTGGAAAATACCCTAATTGCTGGGAAAGATTGAAGGCAAAAGGAGAAGAAAACATCAGAGGATGAGATGGTTAGATAGCACCAACTCAATGGACATGAATCTGAACAAATTCTGGGAGATACTGAAGGACAGGGAAGCCTGGCATGCTGCAGTTTATGGGGTCTCAAAGAGTCAGACATGACTTAGCAACTGAACAAAAACAATTAGAACAATTAGTTCTAGAAAATATGATTATTTTTAAAGCAAGAATAATCCAATCTTAAAAAGTCTATTAATGTTCAGGTACTCAAAATTGGTTCTCCCTCATTCTCTTTGTGAGAATTGACCCTGTGACTCCATTTACTTTCACGGGAGCTGAGGAACTCAGAAAGGTAGTGCATTGCTGGGAAGTCAGTTTCCAGCAACATTTCTACCCCTGGGAAATGTATCCAAAATGATTTAACTGTGGCTATCTCTATATTATATCAAGCATCAGAAATGGCTTCTGAGTATCTGAAACTAATTTGCTTCATCTGTTTTTCGACAATGGTGGTTTCAGAGATGGGCAAGTAACTGAGGCCCCTCTCGTTAGTTTTACTTCTGGGATTTGACCTGGCGATACTCTGAGACAGATTCTCTCTTAACTGTGATATATGGTCTTGGGAGAATATAGCCCTTGTTGTTGTCCAGTCATGCAGTTGTATCAGACTCTTTGCAACCCACATGGAATATAGCCCTGGGGGCTACTAACAGCCTCAGGTGTCCAGAAGAGCAAAGTGAAAGTGAAGTCGCTCAGTCCTGTCCAACTCTTTGCGACCCCATGGACTGCAGTCTGTCACACTCCTCCGTCCAAGGGACTTTCCAGGCAAGGGTACTGGAGTGGGTTGCCATTTCCTCCTCCAGAGGATCTCCCTGACCCAGGGATCGACGCAGGTCTCCCACATTGTACACAGATGCTTTATCTGAGCAATTGTCTGATAATGGAGCCAACTCAGCTGAAGGAAGAAAATCAAGAGATGGGATCCTGATCTTAAATACTGTTTAAGCATTGAATCAAGCTTAATCTGAAAAATATCATATTAGGCCTGGTGTGTTTAGTTATGTGAAGTAATTAAATTCACATTTTGCATAACTTGGTTTAGTTGGGTGTTCACTTATTTGCAGCTAAACGTCTTGTTATACAAAAATTAATAAAGGAGTTCATTAATATGACCAATTGACATATAGCTTCAGAGAAAACAGTAACCAATTTGTAATAGAAATGGGGAAACAAATCTCGTTAATGCTCATAACAAAATCTATTAAGAAGGAATGAGTGGGACCTATATGAAATATATTGAAATGTATGTTTAAAGGTCTGTATTTAGTTTTTAATAACGTTGTCTTATAGTAAGAACTTGGAAGATATGAATCAGAAATTAACATGGATGAGTCTTTGTTTTAGAGAATTGTTCAACTTTTTTCTGCAATTTTATACATTATTGTTTTTTTCTCCTTTATGGGAATAATTGCATTCTCTATGTTTTCCTAGAAAATGATCCACTTTATGGAGATTTTCAGATGCATGAGCACAGCATCTCACTTAGTATTCTCTCATAATTATTGTACTGTGATATCTCCCATAACTGCAGCAGTAGCTCCTGTTTGTTCCTAATGTTTTGTACTGTTGTTTCTCCATTTTTTCTGATTAACGATATTAGATATTTATAGAGTGGTTCTGTCCCTCTATGACCCCTGTTTAACTTATAAGAAGCAGAGACTGATTGGTTTGCAAAATACTAGTTGTTTGTTGATGTTTGATGTTCAATTGCTTTCAGTCTGGGAGTCTGGTATTAGATTTGGCCAAGGCTAAATCAAAGAGGGGAATCTTTATGAAATCATTATTTTTAAATGCAAACAGCAGTCTAACATTATATTACTTCTTCCCAATTCTACCCCCTGTATTTTCGCAAAATAACATTATCTGGTCTTTGTCTTTAAGTTTTGCCCTTTTCTGACAGCATATGATGTACAACATGACCCCAATACTCTTATTCTTCCCAGAAACTTTGGCAATGTCAGGAGTATTTAAAATTCATTCACAGTATCTCAATGACCAGCAAGCATGAGACAAAAAATGTAAGAAATAGCAAATTTTAATTTCAAACAGGGAAGAAACAAATGCTTATCATGAGAGTCACAGAAAGAAAGGAAGGAAGAAGGAAGGAAAGAAAGCAAGGATGGAGGGGAAAAGGAGAGAGAAGAAAGTAGGATAGTAGGTAGACAGGCAGAAAGTCTTTTAAAGAATTTACTTAAAGAATAAATCCCTTGCCCTCTAACTTCCTGAACATGATAGCTCAGAAAGACATGTGAGCTGTGGTCAGGTAAAGGAAAATAGTATGAACATTTCTGATCCAACTGAGTTTGTTTCAATTATATTTGACAATTAGGTCACCTTTATGTTAATAATGAATATCTCACATTAAATCTAGTTAGTATTTGGTTATTCACATGAGAGCTACTTGTAATATTCAAATAACCCCCATAGCACAAAGTAGTCAAAGTATATTCTGGTACAAGCAATCAGTAGACTGTGCTGTTGCACACTGTCTCAAAAATCATCATTGAAACATAAGGACAACACTAACAATCCACTAAGAAACTCGGTGTATTTAATAAATTCTATTGCTTTGTATTTTCTAAATCAATATTTTTCTTTTTGTTTACCTATATCAATTTTTGTTTTCCTTTGCTCATTTTCCAGTTTACTTTTTCAGTTTATTTGATTGGATGGACTCATTTTCTTTTTCTCTTTTTTACATGTTAGTTCAGTTCAGTCACTCAGTTGTGTCCGACTCTTTGCGACCCCATGAATTACAGCATGCCAGGCTTCCCTGTCCATCACCATCTCCCGAAGTTTACTCAGACTCAAGTCCATCGAGTCAGTGATGCCATCCAGCCATTCATCCTCTGTCGTCCCCTTCTCCTCCTGCCCCCAATCCCTCCCAGCATCAGTCTTTTCCAATGAGTCAACTCTTCGCATGAGGTGACCAAAGTACTGGAGTTTCAGCTTTAGCATCATTCCTTCCAAAGAGCACCCAGGGCTGATCTCCTTTAGAATGGACTGGTTGGATCTCCTTGCAATCCAAGGGACTCTCAAGAGTCTTCTCCAACACCACATGTATATAGTGCCATAAAAAGAAAAGTTAGTCACTCAGTTGTACCTGGCTCTTTGACCCCATAGATTAGCCCACCAGGCTTCTCTGGTCCATGGAGTTCTCCAGGCAAGAATACTAGAGTGGGTAGCCATTCTCTTCTCCAGGGGATTTTCCCAACCCAGGGATCAAACCTGGGTCTCTGGCATTGCAGGCAGATTTGATTCTTTACCATCTGAGCCACCAGGGAAGCCCCACTGCTACATTTTTAATTACTTACTTATTTGGCTGTGCTGGGTCTTCATCGCTGCCTGCAGGCTTTCTCTAGCTGGAGAGAATGGAAGTTATTCTCTAGTTGTAATGTACAGGCTTGTCATTGTCGTTGCTGCTCTGTAGAGCACGGACTCTAGGTGCATGGGCTTCAGTAGTTGCAAGACAGAGAAGACAATGGCACCCCACTCCAGTACTCTGGCCTGGAAAATCCCATGGATGGAGGAGCCTGGTAGGCTGCAGTCCATGGGGTCCCTACGAGTCAGACACGACTGCGTGACTTCACTTTCACTTTTCCTTTCATACACTGGAGAAGGAAATGGCAATCCACTCCAGTGATCTTGCCTGGAGAATCCCAGGGACGGGGGAGTCTGGTGGGCTGCCGTCTTTGGGGTTGTGCAGAGTGGGATACGACTGAAGTGACTTAGCAGCAGCAGCAGCTGCAACACCCTGGCTCAATAACTGTAACTTGCTGGCTCTAGGGCATACAGGCTTCAGTTTGCGGCACAGGGTGCATTAGTTGTGTCTTTGGGCTGCAGAGTGTGCAGCTTCAACATGGAATCTTCCCGCACCAGGGATAAAACCCATGTCCCTTGTATTGGCAGGCAGATTCTTATCCACTACACCACCAGGGAAGTCCAGGATTCATTTGCTTTTACAGCATGTTTTATTACATAGTCTCTTACACATATTAATAAAGCATTTACAGATTTGTTCATCTGAATACAACTTTAAGCCATGTTTGAAATGTGTTATAATTGTTTCCCTTTATTGGTCATGGGATGCAATACTGTCATTTTTGTTGACCCAAGTTTTAGAGATTAGTTTCTCTGATTTACAAATATCTGTAGATTTTTTAAGTCGGACCTTTGTTTTATTTTATGGCAATGACATCAAACAAAACATTTGGCACATTTGATTTTGAGATTTTAATTTTTATCCCTTACATAAACTCCGATGTTACTACATAATCCATGATATTTGAAGAATGCAATGTGATATGAAATTATAGTATACTCTGCAAGCTACTCCAAAATATCTTTTCTCCCTTTTCTAATTTTTGACATAAAAAATGTTTGCAGTAGTAAGCACCCAGCTCAGAATATGCCACATCACAGACTCACTTGCAGTTTGAAACAGTCATGTGAACCAGTTCTGGAGAAGTAAGCAGAATGTGGGACTGAGTGAGTCCTGAGGATGACAACTGCTACATTAGGAGATTTGAATAGTCAAATGTAAGACTTTGTGGATGTGAGACAAATAAATTCTTTATTTATTACAGGAACTATCTGCATTAAAAAATAGTTTTATTCTCTTCAGTAGATTTTAGCAAACCTTTTATATAAGGAGCAGGATGGTAAATATTTTAGGTTGTGTGGATCATATTGTCTATTACAACTACTATTTACAAATGACCATGGATATATTTCTCTGAAATGTCTTTTACAAATACAGACAGTGGGTTATATTTAATCACCATGAGGATTCTCTTTCTCTCTCTCTTATTTTCAATTTTATCTCTTAAATGTAGCAGTATATATTTGACCATAGGTATGGTCAAATTATTCTTGAAAATGGTGCCAGGAAACTGACAGGATATTTCTACCATACTTGAAATTTTCCTCATGGTTTTTGTAGTCAGTCAGGTTCCCTCATTCTTCATAGTTACTTTTTGTGTCTTTCCTGTGTGAGTATTTCTGACCTACTTGGGTGTGGTGGTTTGTTGTCTTTCATGAATTTTGAAAAATTTGACATCATTATTTTCTTTAAACAAATATATTTATTTATCCTTGGCTGCACTGAGTCTTTGTTGCTGTGTGTGGACTTTCTCTAGTTGTGTGACAGGGCTACCCTTGCTTGTGGTTTGCATGCTTCCCATTGTGGTGGTTTCTCCTGTTATAGAGCATGGGCTCCAGTGAGCTTGGGCTTCAGTAGTTGTGGCACTTGAGTGAGTGGTTGTGGCTCCCAAACTCTAGAGCACAGCTCAGTAAATGCAGTACATGAGATAGTTTCCAGGTGGCATGCAAGATCTTCCCAGACCAGGGGTAGAACCCATGTCTCCTGCATTGCTGGTGTATTCTTTACCCCTGGGCCACCAGTGAAGCTCTAGACCATTATTTTCTTAAACATGTCTTTTGCTTCTCTCTTTTTCTTTCTTTCTGAAAATTCAGTTCCATGAATGTGCTGACTCATACAGCTCTTGAGAGCTCTACTCTGGTTTCCCAAACACTAATAGCCATTTTTTGACTGGGTGGTTTGCTTTTGATATTGAACTTAATGAGTTGTCTGTATATTTTAGAAAATAATCCCTTGTTGGAAGCATTATTTGCAAATATTTTCCTCCATTTCTTAGGATGTTTTTAGGTTTTTTTTTTTCAAGGTTTCCTTCACTTTACAAAACCTTTAAAGTTTAATTGGGTATCATTTTTTTTTTTAATTTTTATTTTTTGTTTAATGC
>SJYC01053661.1:0-10592 GCA_006408675.1 Madoqua kirkii | reverse complement strand
ATACAGACTTGATGTACTCCTTTTCCTATTTGGAACCAGTCTGTTGTTCCATGTCCAGTTCTAATTGTTGCTTCCTGACCTGCATACAGGTTTCTCAAGAGGCAGGTCAGGTGGTCTGGTATTCCCATCTCTTTGAGAACTTTCCACAGTTTATTGTGACCTACATAGTCAAGAGCTTATTACATCTATTAGAATGTCTTAATATAGATTACTAGTTCCCAGTTTTCAGTTATATCCTAACAACTCATAACAGATAAATTTTATCTGTATGACATATTCTAATAATAGAACTCAAGCTTGCATTTGTACCAGTTCAGTTTGGAAAAGTCACTCAGTCTTGTCTGACTCTGATACCCCATGGATGGCAGCATTCCAGGCCTCCCTGTTCATCACCAACTCCCAGAGTTTACTCAAACTCCTGTCCATTGAGTCAGCGATGCCATGCAACCATCTCATCCTCTGTTGTCCCCTTCTCCTCCCGCATCAATCTTTCCTAGCACCAGGGTCTTTTCAAATGAGTCAGGTTTTTACATAGAGTGGCCAGAGTATTGGAGCTTCAGCTTCAGCGTTCGAACTTCCAATGAATATTCAGTACTGATTTACTTTAGGATGGACTGGTTTCATCTCCTTGCAGTCCAAAGAACTCTCAAGAGTCTTCTCCAACACCTCAGTTCAAAAGTATCAACTGTTTGGTGCTCAGCTTTCTTTATAGGCCAACTGTCACATCCGTACATGAATACTATGGAGAAATGTAGTATCCATACATTTTCCTAGTTTGGAAAAGCCATACCTTTGACTAGACAGATGTTTGTTGGCAAAGTAATGTCTCTGCTTTTTAATATGCTGTCTAGATTGGTCATAGCTTTTCTTCCAAAGAGCAAGCTTCTTTTAATTTCATGGCTTCAGTCACCATCTGCAGTGATTTTGGAGCCTCCCAAAATAAAGTCTGACACTGTTTCCACTATTTCCCATCTATTTGTCATGAAGTGATGAGACCAGATGCCATGATCTTCGTTTTCTGAATGCTGAGATTCAAGCCAATGTTTTCATTCTTCTCTTTCACTTTAATCAAGAGGCCCTTTAGTTCTTCTTTGCTTTCTTCCATATGGGTGGTGTCATCTGCATACTTGAGGTTATTGATATTTCTCCTGGCAAACTTGATTCTGTTTGTGCTTCATCCAGTCAAGCATTTCTCATGATGTACGCTGCATATAAGTTAAGTAAGCAGGTTGATAATATATAGCCTTGATGTACTCCTTTCGTGATTTGGAACTAGTCTGTTGTTCCATGTTTGGTTCTAACTGTTGCTTCTTGACCTGCATACAGATTTTTCAGGAGATAGGTCAGGTGGTCTGGTATTCCCATCTCTTTCAGAATTTTACACACTTTGTTGTGATCCACACTGTTAAAGGCTTTGGCATAGTCAGTAAAGCAGTTGTTTTTCTGGAACTCCCTTGGTTTTCCAATGATCAAGCAGATGTTGGCCATTTGATCTCTGGTTCCTCTGTCTTTTCTAACTCCAGCTTGAATATCTGGAAGTTCATGGTTCAAGTACTGTTGAAGCCTGGCTTGGAGAATTTTGAGCATTACTTTGCTAGCGTGTGAGATGAGTGCAAATGTATGGCAGTTTGAGCATTGTTTGGCATTGCCTTTCTTTGGGATTGGAATGAAAACTGACCTTTTCCAGTCCTGTGGCCATTATTGCTGAAGCCTGGCTTGGAAAATTTTGAGCATTATTTTACTAGTGTGGTAGTTTGAGCATTGTTTGGCATTGCCTTTCTTTGGGATTGGAATGAAAACTGACCTTTTCCAGTCCTGTGGCCACTGCTGAGTTTTCCAAATTTGCTGGCATATTGAGTGCAGCTCTTTAACAGCATCATCTTTTAGGATTTGAAATAGCTCAACTGGAATGCCATCACCTCCAGCTGGTTTTGTTTGTAGTGATGCTTCCTAAGGCCCACTTGACCTTGCATTCCAAGATGTTTGGCTCTAGGTGAGTGATCACACCATCATGATTATCTGGGTCATGATGATGTTTTTTGTATAGTTCTGTGTATTCTTGCTACCTCTTCTTAATATCCTCTGCTTCTGTTAGGACCATACCACTTCTGTTCTTTATTGTGCCCATTTTTGCATGAAATATTCCCTTAGTATCTCTAATTTTCTTGAAGAGATCTCTTGTCTGTCCTATTCTATTGTTTTCCTCTATGTCTTTGCACTGATCACTGAGGAAGGCTTTCTTATCTCTCTTTACTCTTCTTTAGAGCTCTGCATTCAAATGGCTGTATCTTTCCTTCTCTTCTTTTCACAGCTATTTGTAAGGCCTCCTCAGACAACCACTTTGCCTTTTTGCATTTCTTTTTCTTGGGGATGGTCTTGATCACTGCCTCCTGTCCTTAGTTCTTCAGGCACTCTGTGTATCAGATCTAATCCCTTGAATGTATTTGTCATTTCCACTGTGTAATCTTAAGGAATTTGATTTACATCATACGTGAATGGTCTAGTGGTTTTCCCTACTTTCTTCAATTTAAGTCTGAATTTGGCGAACCACAGTCAGCTCCTGGACTTTATTTTGCTGACTTTATAGAGCTTCTCCATCTCTGGCTGCAAAGAATATAATGAATCTGATTTCAGTATTGACCATTTGGTGATGTCCATGTGTAGAGTCTTCTCTTGTGTTGGAAGAGGGTGTTTGCTATGACCAGGTCATTCTCTTGGCAAAACTCTATGAGCCTTTGCCCCACTTTATTCTATACTCCAAGGCCAAATTTGCCTGTTACTCCAGGTATTTCTTGACTTCTTACTTGTGTGCTCTGCTGCTGCTAAGTCGCTTAATTGTGTCCGACTCTGTGCGACGCCATAGATGGCAGTCCACCAGGCTCCCCTGTCCCTGGGATTCTCCAGGCAAGAACACTGGAGTGGGTTGTCATTTCCTTCTCCAATGCATAAAAGTGAAAGTGAAATCACTCAGTCCTGTCCAACTCTTAGCGACTCCATGGACTGCAGCCCACCAGGCTCCTCCATTCATGGGATTTTCTAGGCAAGAGCATTGGAGTGGGGTGCCATTGCCTTCTCTGCATGTGCACTCTAGTCCCCTATAATGAAAAGGACATCTTTTATGAGTGTTAGTTCTAGAAGGTCTTGTAGTTCTTTATAGAACTGCTCAATTTAAAGTTTTCGAGCATTATTGATCATGGCATAGGCTTGGATTACTGTGATATTGAATGGTTTGCCATGGAAGTGAACAGAGATCATTCTGTCATTTTTGAGATTGTATCCAAGTACTGCATTTCAGACTTTTTTGTTGACTATGATGGCTACTTCATTTCTTCTAAGGGATTTTTGCCCACAGAAGTAGGTAGAGTGGTTATCTGAGTTAAATTCACCCATTCCAGTCCATTTTAGTTCACGGATTCCTAAAATGTTGATGTTCACTCTTGCCATTTCCTTTTTTGACCACTTCTGATTTGCCTTGATTCGTGGACCTAACATTCCAGGTTCCTATGCAATATTGCTCTTTACAGGATTGGACTTTACTTCCATCACTGGTCATATCCACAACTGGATGTTGTTTTTGCTTTGGCTCTATCTCTTCATTCTTTCTGGAGTTATTTCTCCATTGATCTCCAGTAGAATATTGGGCATCTACCGACCTGGGGAGTTAATCTTTTAGTGTGCTATCTTTTACCTTCTCATACTGTTCTTGGAGTTCTCAAGTCAAGAATACTGAAGTGGTTTGCCATTCCCTTCTCCAGTGAACACAGACACACATGAGTTAATATGCCAGTGGATGGGCTGACCTTAAATTCAATTGAACTTACTTTTTTTCTTTCACATTTCTAAAAGTAAGGTTCCATTTTCTCCTTACTTATATTGGTTTTTACATAAAATATGCTATCCCTGTTTTTGTTTCTCTGTATGTGTTTTTTCTTGGTTCTATAAGTGCTTTAAAATTTCTCTCTGTCATTGTTTTTGAATTTCTTAAATTAGTGGATCATTGAGCTTCTTGATACTGCACTTTTATAAATTACTTTTAGAATTTTTTTGTCTCTGCAAAATTGTTTAACCCTCTTTTATTTCACTGTAGGGACCCTAATTGCACAAGTATTAGCAGGCTTGAAATTGTCTCAGTTCACTGGAATTTTTTAAATTTTATGTTTTTACTTCTGTATTTCAATTTGAATACTTTTTATTATGTATTGTCAAGATCACTAATCTTTTTTTCTGCAAAAACTAATTTGCTGTTGGTAGCATACAGTGGATTTTCTCTTCAGATGTCTCTTAAGGTTTATTTTAGGTCTTATTTGTATATTCCATGTCTCTACTTAACTTTTTATTAAGCATTATAAACTGCAGTTTGTAATAGTTATTTTAATATTTGTTGTTATCAGTTGCTAACTCGTGGCTAATTTTTATTTTATTTTATTTTATTTTGCGATCCCATGGACTGTAGTCCACCAGGCTCCTCTGTCCATGGGATTTTATAGGCAAGAATACTGGAATTGGTTGTCATTTTCTTTTCCAGGGGATCTTCTTGAGCCAGGGATCAAACCCACATCTCTTGCTTCTCCTGAGTTGGCAGGCAGATTTTCTACACTAGCGCCACATAGGAATCTCTGTTTTAATATAGTTGTTTATAAATTCTGGCATCTGTGAGATTTTAGGTTGTTCTTTTTAAATTTATTTTTAATTGAAGGATAATTGCTTTACAATATTGTGTTTCTGCCATACATCAACATAAATCAGCTGTAGGTATACATATGTCTCCTTCCTCTTCTTTACCTTCCTTCCCATCTCCTACCCCATACTACCCATCTAAGTTGTCACAGAGCACCAGTCTGAACTCCTTGAGTGATACAGGAAATTCTCCTGGCTATCCATTTTACATTTGGTGGTGTGTGTGTAACCAATGCAATTCTCTCCATTCATTCAGTTCAATTCAGTCACTCAGTCCTGTCCGACTATTTGTGACCCCATGAATCCCAGCATGCCAGGCCTCCCTGTCTATCATGAACTCCTGGAGTTCACTCAGACTCATGTCATCAAGTCAGTGATGCCGCCCAGCCATCTCATCCTCTGTTGTCCCGTTCTCCTCCTGCCCCTAGCATAAGAGTCTTTTCCCATGAGTCAACTCTTCCCATGAGGTGGCCAAAGTACTGTTTGGAGTTTCAGCTTCAGCATCATTCCCTCCAAAGAAATCCCAGGGCTGATCTCCTTCAGAATGAACTGGTTGGATCTCCTTGCAGTTCAAAAGACTCTCAAGAGTCTTCTCCAATACCACAGTTTAAAAGCATCAATTCTTTGGCACTCAGCTATCTTCACAGTCCAACTCTCATGTCCATACATGACCACTGGAAAAACCATAGCCTTGACTAGACAGACCTTTATTGGTAAAGTAATGTCTCTGCTTTTGAATATGCTATCTGGGTTGGTCATAACTTTTCTTCCAAAGAGTAAGCATCTTTTAATTTCATGGTTGCAGTTACCGTCTGCAGTGATTTTGGAGCCCCCCAAAATAAAGTCTGACATTGTTTCCACTGTTTCCCAATCTATTTCCTATGAAGTGATTGTTTTAAAATTTGGGGCATTTTTTCTTGTTATGTTGTATATTTTTGTGCTCATTTGACACATGGCAAGCTTTGACTAGATGGAGATTCCCTTGGACTGCAAGGAGATCCAACCAGTCCATTCTAAAGGAGATCAACACTGGGATTTCTTTGGAAGGAATGATGCTAAAGCTGAAACTCCAGTACTTTGGCCACCTCATGCAAACAGCTGACTCATTGGAAAAGACCCTGATGCTGGGAACGATTGGGGGCAGGAGGAGAAGGGGATGACAGAGGATGAGATGGCTGGATGGCATCATCGACTTGATGGACATGAGTTTGAGTGAACTCCGGGAGTTGGTGATGGACAGGGAGGCCTGCCGTGCTGCAATTCATGAGTTGGACACGATTGAGTAACTGAACTGAACTGACTTAACTGAGACATGGTTCAGTTCAGTACAGTGGCTCAGTTGTGTCCGACTCTTTGTGATCCCATGAATCACAGCATGCCAGACCTCCCTGTCCATCACCAACTCCTGGAGTTCACCCAAACTCACATCCATCAAGTCAGTGATGCCATCCAGCCATCTCATCCTCTGTCGTCCCCTTCTCTTCCTGCCCCCAATCCCTCCCAGCATCAGAGTCTTTTCTAATGAGTCACCTCTTCACATGAGGTAGCCAAAGTACTGGAGTTTCAGCTTTAGCATCAGTGCTTCCAAAGAACACCCAGGACTGATCTTTAGAATGGGCTGGTTGGAATATTTTACATTTTGTTTGTTGAATTTTTTTGTATTCCTACAGAGTTTATTAAGCTTTATTCTGGAACAAAGTAAATTTACTTGGAAACAGTTTGGGTTTTTTTGAGTCTCATGTGTAAGTTTTGTTAAGGGTAATTAGAACAGTTTGTAATCTAGGAATAATTCAGTTCAGTTCAGTCGCTCAGTCGTGTCTGACTCTTCACGACCCCATGAATTGCAGCACACCAGGCCTCCCTGTCCATCACCATTTCCTGGAGTTCACTCTGACTCAAGTTCATCGAGTCATTGATACCATCCAGCCATCTCATCCTCTGTTGTCTCCTTCTCCTCCTGCCCCCAATCTTTCCCACCATCAGAGTCTTTTCCAATGAGTCAGCTGTTTGCATGAGGTGGCCAAAGTACTGGAGTTTCAGCTTTAGCATCATTCCTTCCAAAGAAATCCCAGTGTTGATCTCCTTTAGAATGGACTGGTTGGATCTCCTTGTAGTCCAAGGGACTCTCAAGAGTCTTCTCTTTATTCCTCACTATTGAGTCAAGGTCTTCCTGATGGCTCAGTGGATGAATAATCCACCTGATCTTTAGGAGACTTGGGTTTGATTCCTGGGTTCGGAAGATCCCCTGAGGGAGGAAATGATAACCCACTTCATTTTTCTTGCCTGGGGAAATCCCGTGGATAGACAAGCCTGGCAGGCTACAGTCCATGGGTTTGCAAAGAGTAAGACATGACAACTCAAAGCTGAGGCAAGATTCTTCTAAAAGCTCTACTAGATGAGTCTGAATAATGAGTTTTTCTAAGCTATCAAGCATTATTTCTGTGTACAATATGCATGTTAAGTCACTTCAGTCTTTTCTGTCTCTTTGCCACCCTGTGGACTATAGCCCACCAGACTCCTCTGTCCGTGGCATCCTCCAGGCAAGAATACTGGAGTGGGTTGTCATGTGCTCCTCTAGGGGATCTTCCTGACCCAGGGACTGAACCTGCATCTCTTAAGTCTCCTGCATTGGCAGGTGGGGTCTTTTCCACTAGAGTCACCTGGGAAGCCCTCTTTGTACAATGGGCATTATTTAATCCTTTTAGATGGATCTTCCTCTGGCCTCAGGAAAGTCATGCATGCATTGACTAAAAAGTGTTCTACTGAATATTCAAAGGGTACCCTCTGCAGGTCCCCAGAGCTTTCTTTCAGTGCTGCTGTTTTTTCCAGTACTCTCTTCTGCAACTATAGCACCTTGTTCTCCCCAGACTCTCAGTTCAATCTTCTGTTTCAATACTCCTGGGTTTTCTCCCCCTGAGTTATAGCCTAAAAACTTTCTCAAAGATATAAGCTAAAATAATCATAGGATCATCTTGTTTCCCATCTCACTGTAATCATTCTTTATTGTTTGATGTGCAGTGCCTTGAAAACAGCTGTTTTATATATTCTGTCTGATTTTTTATTATTTCAGGCAAGCACATAAATTTAGTTCATGCTACTGTATCTGACCAGAAAAAAAAGTATGATTAAACTTCTAAAAATATATATTTGTGCAATATAATGATATCTTTAGTCTTACACTTCTTTTTTCAACGTTTCTCTTATTACTCTTTAACTTCATACATGCCAAACACATTAATTTAAATTTTTTAGTACAAAATAACCATGGGTGAACTAAGGGAATGGAAAGATGCATTTTACTGTAGTTTGTTGCTCAGTCACCCAATCGGATCCAACTCTTTGCAATCCCATGGACTGCAGAACGCCAGGCCTCTCTGTCCCTCACCATTTCCCAAAGTTTGCCCAAGTTCATGTCCATTGCATTGATGATGCCATCAAGCCATCTCATCCTCTGATGCTCTCTTCTCCTTCTGCCCTCAGTCTTTCCTGGCATCACGGACTTTCCGATGAGTCATCTATAGTTTAACTAGTTAATATTTTTAGGCATGCAATAAGCATTTTTTCTTGGTATGTTAAGTAATACTTTTTTCATGATAGACTGAAATTGAACAGAACAGTATTATTGTGCATCAAAAAGTTAACATGTATAGTTGACCCATCAACAATGTGGGGGTTAGGGGCACCAACATCCTGCAAAGTCAAAAATTCTTGTACTGATATGTCTGCCTCAAAAACAAAGAAATTTATAAATGACTGATCCAAGTGCAGAAAGCTGAAACAGTTTGAACAGTCTCAAACCCTATTTCTCAAACCCTGAGATTCCATACATGTGATCTCTAATAAAATACATACTTTTCCCTATATTTCAGTTCAGTTCAGTCACTCAGTCATGTCTGACTCTTTGCAACCCTATGAGCCACAGCACTCCAGGCCTCCCTGTCCATCACCAACTCCCGGAGTCCACCCAAACCCATGTCCATTGAATCAGTGATGCCATCCAACCATCTCATCCTCCGTCATCCCCTTCTCCCCCTGCTCTCAATCTTTTCCACCATCAGGGTCTTTTCAAATGAGTCAGCTCTTCCATCAGGTGGCCAGAGTATTGGAGTTTCAGCTTCAGCATCAGTCCTTACAATAAATATTGAGGACTGATGCTTTTAGGATGGACTGGTTGGATCTCCTTGCAGTTCAAGGGGCTCTCAAGAGTCTTCTCCAACACCACAGTTTAAAAGCATCAATTCTTTGGCACTCAGCTTTCTTTATAGTCCAACTATCACATCCGTACATAGCCACTGGAAACACCATAGCCTTTACTACATGGACCTTTGTTGACAAAGTAACATCTCTGCTTTTCAATATGCTATCTAGGTTGGTCATAACTTTTCTTCCAAGGAGTAAGCATCTTTTAATTTCATGGCTGCAATCACCATCTGCAGTGATTTTGAAGCCCAGAAAAATAAAAAGTCAGCCACTGTTTCCCCATCTATTTCCCATGAAGTGATGAGACCAGATGCCATGATCTTCATTTTCTGAATGTAGAGCTTAAAGCCAGCTTTGTCACTTTCCTCTTTCGCTTTCATTAAGCCTCTTTAGTTCTTCTTTGCTTTCTGCCACAAGGGTGGTATCATCTGCATATTGAGGTTGTTGATATTTCTCCCGGCAGTCTTGATTCCAGCTTGTGCTTCTTCCAGCTCAGTGTTTCTCCCAGCCCAGTGTTTCTCATGATGTACTCTGCATAGAAGTTAAATAAGCAGGGTGACAAATACAGCCTTGACGTACTCCTTTTCCTGTTTGGAACCAGTCTGTTGTTCCATGTCCAGTTCTAACTGTTGGTTCCTGACCTGCATACAAGTTTCTCAAGAGGCAGGTCAGGTGGTCTGGTATTCCCATCTCTTTCAGAATTTTCCACAGTTTACTGTGCCTTATACTTAAAGATCTATAAAATAGAAATACAGAGATTATATTTATTGAAACAATCTACATATAAATGAACCCACATAATTCAAAAGCATGTTGTTCAAGACTTAACTCTATTTATATCGGTTTTACATTCTTGTAACCACTGAAACACATACTTTCAGGGATTCAGGGATTAAATAAAAGCTTTAGTGTTCAACTTTAGTAAACCTGTGGAAAGAACCTGGTTTCCTGGAATTTGAGACATCTTTTTTCCTCTCTTTCTCTCTCTATGCTATTTCTTTGGATGTTTGGGATAAAAGTAAGCTAATGTTTTTAACTATTTTTAATTGAGTGTCTATACCATAGACTATATGTGCATAAGGTGAATAGACACTTATATAGTAAAATCAATTAATATTGTCCCATAAGTAATATATTATCTTGTTTCTGTGTTAGATGTAAAGAATTCTAGTCTTTTTGTTAAATATTTGACTCTTCCTAAGATGTTACATATTTGTTTACCTTTATAGAGAATACAGCTTGTCCCTCACAGTTTTGTTAAACTTAAATATTTAATTCACAAAGTGCTTTAAGATCAGTAGGTAGAAATAATTTATATCATGAATGTAAATTTGTTCTGCTAAGCATAAATATTAAAAACATCCTAATGGATTAGGTCAAGCTTAAAATATGTTACGTTTCAAGTTATTATTATAATGATGTATAAAACTGAAATTTTTAGTGCCTACACTTTTTATACATGTAAGTGGGGTTTTGCTTTATGACATGGATTTACTGATAACTGAGTCCTGTACAACAGTGTTCTGGTAAACCCTTGGTTACAGGCAGAGAGCAAGTTGGCAATAGGATAAATTCTGTCATGGTGAATTCTTGGAATTTGAGCCTTAGATAAATTTTACTCTCTTTAGTGGCTTGTGCTTAAAAATATATTTAATGGAAAAATTAGCATTACTAAGTAAAACTGTTTAATTCAGATAACTCTAATTTATTTCTAA
>SJYC01053659.1:0-22748 GCA_006408675.1 Madoqua kirkii | reverse complement strand
ACTGGTTATCAATTAATAGCATATAGTAATATAAACAAATTGTTGCAGAAATAATTTAAAGGTATAGGATTCCATTATGTATTATAATTATTCTATGTTAATTCTTCTAAATGTCACATTGCTTTCTAAGTCTACATAAATTAGCCAGTTTTATCTTAATACAAAGGAGGCATGGTGTTTGGGTCTTTCTTAATCAAACCTGTTTTTCTGTTTTAAATTAGAAACTAATAGATCATGCAACACTTGTTTCATACTGAACAATTTTAGAAAGGTGCTTCCAAAAAATAAATTATTTCTTTATCCCTGATCTAAAGTGCATGAGTCAGAGTTGAATCAAGGAAACAGAAATCATACTAGTTCTTTCAATAGAGAGAATTTAATAAAGAAAAAGGTTATGCAGATGTTGAAGCACTTACTGAAGAAGGAAGAGAAACAGTCACTCCAAGATAACTTCAGGAAGCAGGTAGCCTCCCCTCAGGGTTAGAGTAGAGAGGGAGAAGTTGAGGTTACCCATATCTACAATTTCAAAGAGAAATTCTTCAAATCTGAAGCTCAGATGTTAGAATGTGAGATGCTACTTGGCTGCTGGGGCAGCTTTTCCTTCAGCAGCTTGGACAAAAACTCATTATGTTGGTTCTAAATATGTCAAGATACTCTAGAGTTTGGAAGTTCTACTACATCTGGATTTCAATGCCATTGCTGAAGTGATGCTGGAAAGCAGAACTATCTGTAAACCTTGGCAAGAGAATTCTTTTAAGTTCCATTTCCAGTCACTGGGATCAGCTAGGGCTGGCATTAGCATTTGAGAATAGTGGTCTGAGCCTGGTCGATGACGTTTGAGCACTGTCTTCCATTTCCCAATTTGTTCTCTCTGACCACATTCTTAAGCATCAGTTTAACTTGTGACCCCATACTACTTGTCACATTGAGTCTCTGAGGTGTCTGAGCCTGTGGTTGACCTGAATTGCAGAGGGCATCCTAAGGAGACGGCTCCTCTCACTGGTTGCTGTGGTGCCTCTTTTGAATTATCACACAAGTTTATATGACCAGAATGATGTTGATTTGGATGTGTCTCCCTTGTGCAGGACACAGGGGTGAGTTGAGGGTTCTGGGCTATGCAGCATTCACTATTAGTTTTTGGGCTTAAGACACGTGTATGGGCTCAGCTGTCAGAGGATGTCTGTCTGTGTTCTGACCACAGTGCCTTCTCTAGTCTACAGCACCTGCAGGCGGTGAGGATGGTGGCAGGTACCCTTCACCTGGTGTGCTTCTTGCCACTGGCATCCAAGGTGGCCACCTGACCCCTTCCATAGTCTTCATGTTGCATGTCAGGAATTCTCGTGAGAGTGGCTAGGACTTTCTCACCTACGAGCTTTAACGACTGATGCTTGGCAGTGATCAAAATTCCTTCGGATTGTTATCTTCTCTTTCCTCTGACTGATGTGGTAAGACCCAGCTTTTCTAAGCCATTTATAAGCTCTCCAAGACAGGAACAGTATTCCTTGAATAAAACTGCTCTTTTTGCTCTACCCTTATCCCCTTACCTTATTTCTCCCCACTCATAGTAATATGCATAAGACATGGATTTAGTTAATTTTGAAAGAGATTACATTATAGGCATGTACTGATTATGAATTTGAGGGCTCAAGAAAACATAATTAGGAAATGTGTTATCCTGCCTTAATATTATAAATTCTGAACAGTAAATTTAACATGAATGAATTGTTATTTATGTTTTTTTTTAAATAATCTGAGCAAGACTAGCTTTCAGGTGCTAATAGTCAATGAAGCATAGTAATAACTTTGGAGAGAATCATTGAAAGCCAATATTCTCAAGTGGCCCAATAGATAATGCAGCATCATGAACAATAGTGTAAGCATTGTTCATAGCACTAAGTAAATGATGTGTGTCTCAGAAGTATTTAGGCTTGGTTCCACTGTCTGTTAAGTGGGCAATAGCATTATGTCTAAAAATAATGTACATACCCTTATTAAAAACACTTTATTGCTAAAAAATTCTGTCATCTGATCCTTCAGTCAATCATTGTAATAACATCAAAGATGACTGTTCACTTATCACCGTATAATAATAATGAAAAAGTCTGAAATATTGCAAAAATTACCAAAATGTGACACATGGTTCAGTCTGCTAAACAAGCAGTGCTGATAGACATGCATGATTGCCACTAATTTTCAACATATAAAAAATTCAATATGAAGATAGTAAAGTGCAGTGTAATAAAATGAGGTATACTTGGATTAGGAAAATAACAATATTGTTTTAGTCAAGCAAGCATTGAACAGCCTTTGTAGTTGTTACTGTTTAGTTACTAAGTCATATCCAACTCTTTGAAACTCAAATGACTGTGGCCCACCGGACTCCCCTGTCCATGGGATTTCCCCAGCAAGAATATTGGAGTAAGTTGCCATTTCTAGGGGATCTTCTTGACCCAGGGATCGAACACACATCTCCCACACTGGCTAAGCCAACAGCTATAGCACCACGAATAATAAGAGTCACTGTTTGTTTGTTTGTTTGTTTGTTTTCAGCATAAGACGTAAGAAATTGTCTAAGAATGGTATATTTCAAAACAGAATACATGATTTGTGCATTTCAAGATATATACATTTACCTCAAAATAGATCAAATTGCCAGCATCTGCTGGATAATGGAAAAAGCAAGAGAGTTCCAGAAAAATATCTATTTCTGCTTTATTGATTATTCCAAAGCCTTTGACTGTATGGATCACAATATATTGTGGAAAATTCTGAAAGAGATGGGAATACCAGACCACTTGACCTGCCACTTGAGAAACTTATATGCAGGTCAGGAAGCAACAGTAAGAACTTGACATGGAACAACAGACTGGTTCCCAAAAGGAAAAGGACTGAGTCAAGGCTGTATATTGTCACCCTGCTTATTTAACTTATATGAAGAGTACATCATGAGAAACACTGAGCTGGAAGAAGCACAGGCTGGAATCAAGATTGTCAGGGGAAATATCAATAACCTCAGATATGCAGATGATACTACCCTTATGGCAGAAAGTGAAGAGACACTAAAAAGCCTCTTGGTGAAAGTGAAAGAGGAGAGTGAAAAAGTTGGCTTCAAGCTCAACATTCAGAAAACGAAGATCATGGCATCCAGTCCCATCACTTCATAGCAAATAGGTGGGAAACAGTGGAAACAGTGTCAGACTTTATTTTGGGGGGCTCCAAAATCACTGTAGATGGCGATTTCAGCCATGAAATTAAAAGACGCTTACTTCTAGGAAGGAAAGTTATGACCAACCTAGATAGCATATTATAAAGTAAAAAATAAATGAATAAATAAAGAAAAAGAAGCAGAGATGAAAGCTGAGTGCAGAAGTGTTGCTTTTGAATTGTGGTGCTGGAGAAGGCTCCTGAGAGTCCCTTGGACTGCAAGGAGATCCAACCAGTCCATCCTAAAGGAAATCAGTCCTGGGTGTTCATTGGAAGGACTGATGCTAAAGCTGAAACTCCAGTACTTTGGCCACCTCATGCGTAGAGTTGACTCATAGGAAAGACTTGCTGGGAGGGATTGAGGGCAGGAGGAGAAGGGGATGGCAGAGGATGAGATGACTGAATGGCATTACCGACTTGATGGACCACGAGTTTGCGTGAATTCCAGGAGTTGGTGATGGACAGGGAGGCCTGGTGCGCTGCAATTCATGAGGTCACAAAGAGTCGGACACAACTGAGCGAATGAACTGAACTATATAATGATAATAATGCTTGGGAAAGGTTCAGCAACGTGGGAGGAATTTTATATGATGTAAAAGTTTAGGATATTAATATTTATAGAAGATGAGTGATGAGTGAATGGGGTTACCTTTTACATGTTTGAATTTTTAAAATGACTGATAAACTATGGATAGCTAGATACCAATAACACAATAAATATAAACATTTATTATGTTAAATCATGTTTATATTTAGGCCTTTAAGAGTTATTCAGTATTTTGGAATCCATTTGTGTCTTCCATGAGATCATTAGGTTTGTTGCAAGATCATGTTCATAGACATAGACATTTGTAGGACTAGATTAAAAAACATTATCAGAAATTAGAAGTTAAAGGGGACCATTAGTTTGATCAGTAGTGTACCACTTCTTTGGGCAGATATTACGGTGGAAAAGGACGGTGAGTGAATCTGAAGGGGTAAAAGAAATGTACACTGAGAACAAATTATCTAACATTCTTTCTTTCCTCTAAAGTTGTCAAATGAAAAATTGGCCTCTTTTTATTTTAAACATCTCATGTATTTGAAATTAAATGTCCACTTTTAAATGATGAGTACATCTACAAGCCATCACAGGGAATATTAGAAAATATTTATAATAGAATAAAAATGAAAAGAGAATTTAAGAGAATTTGTTGCCTGCAACTGATGCTGCTCAATGTAGTTAAATACAATGTGGAGTCTAGAATAAGAAAAGTTGGTCTATTTAAGCATTATAACTCAAATAAGGAGTTATCTATTACATTTAAATGAATTTTTTTATTAGAGGTCATCAAAGTAGCATGTAGCATTTAACAAATTTTTCTGTTTTGATGATTATCTGTTCACTTTAATTTCTTCTTTTATATATTTGTGCCTTCTTTTTTCAATATATCAAGTTAGTTAGCACTTTGCCTATATCATTTTCTTTTGACTGAATGGCATTACCGACTTGATGGACCACGAGTTTGCGTGAATTCCAGGAGTTGGTGATGGACAGGGAGGCCTGGTGCGCTGCAATTCATGAGGTCACAAAGAGTCGGACACAACTGAGCGAATGAACTGAACTATATAATGATAATAATGCTTGGGAAAGGTTCAGCAACGTGGGAGGAATTTTATATGATGTAAAAGTTTAGGATATTAATATTTATAGAAGATGAGTGATGAGTGAATGGGGTTACCTTTTACATGTTTGAATTTTTAAAATGACTGATAAACTATGGATAGCTAGATACCAATAACACAATAAATATAAACATTTATTATGTTAAATCATGTTTATATTTAGGCCTTTAAGAGTTATTCAGTATTTTGGAATCCATTTGTGTCTTCCATGAGATCATTAGGTTTGTTGCAAGATCATGTTCATAGACATAGACATTTGTAGGACTAGATTAAAAAACATTATCAGAAATTAGAAGTTAAAGGGGACCATTAGTTTGATCAGTAGTGTACCACTTCTTTGGGCAGATATTACGGTGGAAAAGGACGGTGAGTGAATCTGAAGGGGTAAAAGAAATGTACACTGAGAACAAATTATCTAACATTCTTTCTTTCCTCTAAAGTTGTCAAATGAAAAATTGGCCTCTTTTTATTTTAAACATCTCATGTATTTGAAATTAAATGTCCACTTTTAAATGATGAGTACATCTACAAGCCATCACAGGGAATATTAGAAAATATTTATAATAGAATAAAAATGAAAAGAGAATTTAAGAGAATTTGTTGCCTGCAACTGATGCTGCTCAATGTAGTTAAATACAATGTGGAGTCTAGAATAAGAAAAGTTGGTCTATTTAAGCATTATAACTCAAATAAGGAGTTATCTATTACATTTAAATGAATTTTTTTATTAGAGGTCATCAAAGTAGCATGTAGCATTTAACAAATTTTTCTGTTTTGATGATTATCTGTTCACTTTAATTTCTTCTTTTATATATTTGTGCCTTCTTTTTTCAATATATCAAGTTAGTTAGCACTTTGCCTATATCATTTTCTTTTTCAATGAACCAGCATTTTCATTTATTATTTAAATCTATGGTTTTCTATTTTCTACCTTGTTTTTTTTTGTTTTTTATTTTTTATTTTAATTTTAATACTTTATTCCGTTTCACAATCCTGCATTGGTTTTGCCATACACTGACATGACCTTGTTAAGCAGTGCTTTTTAACTTATTTTCTCCATCATAATTTTATTTTGGTTTTATTGGTTGTTCCTTTCTAAGATTTTTTTAGCTTATATTTTTGAGGAATTTATTTCTCAGTCATTATTTTATTTTTATTAATAAAAGCATATGATACAATGAATTTACCTCTTCAGTTTAATTTAGTCACTCAGCCGTGTCTACCTCTTTGCAACTCCATGAGCTGCAGCACATCAGGCCTCCCTATCCATCACCAACTCCTGGAGTTCAACCAAACCCATGTTCATTGAGTCAGTGATGCCATCCAACCATCTCATCCTCCGTCGTCCCCTTCTGCTCTTGCCCTCAATCTTTCCCAGCATCAGGGTCTTTTCAGATGAGTCAGCTCTTCACATCAGGTGGCCAAAGTATTGGAGTTTTAGCTTTAGTATCAGTTCTTCCAATGAATATTCAGGACTGATTTCCTTTAAGATGGACTAGTTGGATCTTGTAGTCCAAAGGATTCTCAAGAGTCTTCTCCAACACCACAGTTCAAAAGCATCAATTCTTTGGCGCTCAGCTTTCTTCACAGTCCAACTCTCACATCCATACATAACCAATGGAAAAACTATAGATTTGACTAGATGGACCTTTGTTGACAAAGTAAAGTCTCTGCTTTTTAATATGCTCTCTAGATTGGTCATAACTTTCCTTCCAAGGAGTAAGTGTATTTTAATTTCATGGCTGCAGTCATCATTTGCAGTGATTTTGGAGCCCCCCAAAATCAAGTCTGACACTGTTTCCACTGTTTCCCCATCTATTTCCCATAAAGTGATGGGACCAGATGCCATGATCTTAGTTTTCTGAATGTTGAACTTCAAGCCAACTTTTTCACTCTCCTCTTTCACTTTCAGCAAGAGGCTTTTTAGTTCCTCTTCACTTTATGCCATAAGGGTGGTATCATCTGCATATCTGAGGTTATTGATATTTCTCCTGGCAATCTTGATTCCAGCCTCTGCTTCCTCCAGCCAGCGTTTCTCATGATATACTCTTCATATAAGTTAAATAAGCAGGGTGACAATATACAGCCTTGATGTACTCCTTTTCCTATTTGGAACCATTCTGTTGTTCCATGTCCAGATTCTAACTGTTGCTTCCTGACTTGCATGCAGATTTCTCAGAAGTCAGGGCAGGTGGTCTGGTATTCCCATCTCTTTCAGAATTTTCCATAGTTTATTGTGATCCACACAGTCAAAGGCTTTGGCATAGTCAATAAAGCAGAAATAGATATTTTTCTGGAACTCTCTTGCTTTTTCCATGACCCAGCGGATTTTGGCAATTTGATCTCTGGTTCCTCTGCCTTTTCTAAAACCAGCTTGAGCATCTCAAAGTTCACAGTTCGTATATTGCTGAACCCTGGATTGGAGAATTTTGAGCGTTACATTACTAGCTTGTGAGGTGAATGCAATTGTGCAGTAGTTGAGCATTCTTTAACACTGCCTTTCTTTGGGATTGGAATGAAAACTGACCTTTTCCAGTCCTATGCCCATGCTATAAATATTGATAAGTGCTGGTTTTGTTATTATTTTTATCCTCTAGTGTCTAAATCTCCTTTCACCTAGGATGTTTTTAACAGGAAGTCTATAAATTTCCAGTGGAAAGGCATTTCTGTCTTTGTTTTTGTGAAGCAATTCTAGTTTCATTTTAGTGTTATGTTTATGATGTCTGTAATGTTACTCCAATAAAGTGCTGAATAGAAATGTTCAAGGCCATTTTGACTTTTATTCAATCTATGATAAAAAAAGTTTTTTAATAATATGAATTCTCATGAAATAATGTTTGCTATTACTAGGTTTAGTGATCAACAAAAGGAAGAATTTCTATGCAAATTTATATTAGAGATGGAAATTCATCAATTTCTTTTTCAATTATGACAGTAATTGGAAATAATAAATCCTTTAAAAATATATATACATATGCAAGCATATGTGTATATGTTGGTATATTTATAATAAATCCATGTGTGTGTATATATATACATATATATGTGTGTGAGAGTATATATAGAGAGAGACTATTTCAAATCTTTATATTCAAAATATTTTGTGTGAAGTCTAGACAATAGTATTTTTAAAATTCAGGATGATATTCTGTTGAAGGAAAGAGAAAGCTAGGGTTTATGCAGGTAGTTTCTCATTTTATACAGCTCTCTTAGAGAAAGAAATGGCAACCCACTCCAGTGTTCTTGCCTGGAGAATCTCAGGGACGGGGGAGCCTGGTGGGCTGCCGTCTATAGGGTCGCACAGAGTTGGACACAACTGAAGCGACTTAGCAGCAGCAGCATGCAGGTAGTTTCTCATTTTATACAGCTTTCTAGATAACTCACTTCCTAGAAGTGATGTCTACATGAGAGGAAATATTTGTTGATTAATATGACAATTAATTTATTAGTTTTATATTTAATTAATAAGTGAAGTTAAACTTTATATCAAGTTAAGTGACTAACACTTGTTTAAATAGAGAAAAGATTTCAGGCATTTTATCAGAATATGGAAACTCATTTTATCAGAATATGGGGTCTGTTAGATATGTTTGAAACTGTGTATTTTAAAGTGTGAATTAGACAGCATATTGAAAAGAAGAGGCATTACTTTGTCAACAAAGGTCCGTCTAGTCAAGGCTATGGTTTTTCCAGTTGTCATGTATGGATGTGAGAGTTGGACTATAAAAAAAGCTGAGCGCCGAAGAATTGATGCTTTTGAACTGCGCTGTTGGAGAAGACTCTTGAGAGTCCCTTGGACTGCAAGGAGATCCAACCAGTCCATCCTATAGGAGATCAGTCCTGGGTGTTCATTGGAAAGACTGATGTTGAAGCTGAAACTCCAGTACTTTGGCCACCTGATGCGAAGAGCTGACTCATATGAAAAGACCCTGATGCTGGGAAGGATTGAGGGAAGGAGGAGAAGGGGATGACAGAGGACAAGATGGTTGGATGACATCACTGATTCAATGGACATGGGTTTGGGTGGACTCTGGGAGTTGGTGATGGATAGAGGCGTAGCGTGCTGTGGTTCATGGAGTTGCATAAAGTTGGACACAACTGAGTGACTGAACTGAACTGAGTTGAATTTCCTGTCACAGGTAAGAGGGAAGCAAAATATTTTTGGTAAGGCATTCTGTATTTCTAAACTTCTATCATCCAATTTAGCAAAATGCTATTTTTAATAAGTACTATATAAAATTGGTAAATGCTATGAAGTGATATATGCTGATGTTCATTTTTTGCAAATATTAAAAATATATTTTATCATGGATATACATTAAAGATTTAATTATCTTTAGAAGCAAAGCAGTATTTGAAATAATTGAAAATCACAAATAGAAGTTTTAATATATACCTTCTTAATACTTACAGAACATTATTTTCAATTCAGACCCTGTCTCTTATACACATCTGTTATTGATATTTCTCCTGGCAATCTTTTTTAACGTGACAAAAAATATTTAAAAACATTTTCAGACTTTTTACTTCTATTAGGATAAATAATGAAGCCTGAACTATTGACTGTGCTCATGAGCTTTTATTCTTCATAGATATTTTCTATTTTTCCTTCATTGAGCTTTCATTTTCTGTGATTAGAAAAAAAAATCCTATCATAGAAAACTAATACTGTATGATACCACTAATGACAATGGATAATTTGAAAGGAGAAATGTAATACAAAAATAATGAACTCTAATTCTGAGAGTGTTACATTTATAACAAGATATCTTGGAAGCGATATTTTGCGAAAAAGAACAAAACCAAATTCCAGTTATCCTAATATGACTGTTTATGTATGCAACGCCTAGAATTTCAGCTAGATCTAATTCTGACCAGGAAGACTTCCACTAGAAATAAAAGGATGCTTTTACTTCTACAAAGCATTTCTAAAATGCATAAGCACACACACACACACACACACACACACACACACACAGGTACACTATGCCTTATAATACTCCTAATAATCCCCTAATTAAGGACTATCAATCTTCCACTTTAACATATATCATTCCAGATATTTTATGTTATAAACAGATTAGGAACCATACACATGATGTTCAAATTGGACATGGTAGATACACACATGTTCTTTCAATGAATGTCACACACACACACACACACACACACACACACACACAGGTACACTATGCCTTATAATACTCCTAATAATCCCCTAATTAAGGACTATCAATCTTCCACTTTAACATATATCATTCCAGATATTTTATGTTATAAACAGATTAGGAACCATACACATGATGTTCAAATTGGACATGGTAGATACACACATGTTCTTTCAATGAATGCATTACTATCCATTACCAGAAAGCCACGAGTTCATTTACCACCTTGTTTCCACAGGAATAGTTAGGTTAACCTGACAAAGAAGGACACAACTCAGAAAAATATTTGAGAGGAAGATGTGCAATTTTTTGGTATGAGTTAAAATCCTCTTGTTTAAAGTAAAGCTATTTTAATATAAAAGTGAACTTGTGTCAAGAGGTCATTTTTGACCTCGTGGTGGCTAATACATGCTCAATAATTTGGCTTCTGAAGAGTACTTCTGGGGCCTTATCAATAAGAACCCATGAAGAAGTAACCAAAAAAAAAGGGGGGGGGGTTAGTTTAAAAATAGCCAGAGTTTGTGAAGACTATCTGAGAATATTGGGCCTGGCCAAGGCAACTCTGGTCTCCAGTGAGCTTGGGGCATTAGTTGCTGTTATGTTAACATGAAATTTGCTTGGCCATGGTGGAAACTGGACAGTGACCTCACGAAGGAGGTCAGCTTGCCAGCCAGCACTGACACCTTTGTTCCTGAGCAATGTGCTCTGGCAACAGGGACTTTCCTGCTTGTTCTGGCTGGGCAAACCTGGAATTCATTCATTCCATTGGTTAAGCCTCGCTCCTGAGAACCAATTCCCAGAAAGGCATGTCTCAAACTAAATTTGGACTTTATTTCTTTCATTCTCCCTTGCCTGGAAAAATAGTATAATTAATATATAATTACCTTGAAGTATTTTATTTATTTATTGACTTATTAAGAGACTGTATTAAGGACTGTATCCTATAGACTTGTGCAATTATTAGAATTCCCAGAGTGAACCTATGTTAAATAAAATATTGGAAAGTCTCAGCCTCTGAGCATAATTTACCTCAAAACAAAACAGAAGAGAAATAGAGTCAGCTATCTCTGGGTAGATAATACAAGTATGGAAGTGGAAAGTGGTGATCCTGAGTAGTTCTGGATCAGCATAAAACCCAAATACTGCAGAAGTGGCTGGTATGACAGGAGAGAGGAATACGTGCAAGCAGAGTCAAAGTACTTAGAACTAACATTTTTAAAATTAGTTTATGTTTTATTGAAGGATAATTGCTTTACATAATTTTGCTGTTTTCTGCCAAACCTCAACATGAATCAGCCATAGGTATACATATATTCCCTTTTGAAAGAAACCTGGTTAACACCTTTATCAATGTAAGCCTAGAAAAATATTTTACTGTGGCTAGGTTAGGAAGTTCATGTGAACCAGAAAGACAGATGTGACCATTCCAGAAATTCTGTTTCATTCTGTGAAGTATGGACCACTTCAAGGAGAAATTTGAGCATTTATTTACTTAAGGAAAACTGAAAGTTAGACAGATTGGAAGGAAAACCAAAGTTTAGACTTTCATTTGCATTTTTATAGGTCCAGAATGGGAAATATCAATAACCTCAGATATGCAGATGACATCACCCTTATGGCAGAAAGGGAAGAGGAACTAAGCCTCTTGATGAAAGTGAAAGAGGAGAGCGAAAAAGTTGGCTTAAAGCTCAACATTCAGAAAACGAAGATCATGGCATCTGGGCCCATCACTTCATGGGAAATAGATGGAAAAATAGTGGAAACTGTCAGACTTTATAGGGCTCCAAAATCACTGCAGATGGTGACTGTAGCCATGAAATTAAAAGACGCTTACTCCTTGGAAGGAAAGTTATAACCAACCTAGATAGCATATTGAAAAGCAGAGACATTACTTTGCTGACTAAGGTCCATGTAGTCAAGGCTATGGTTTTTCCAGTGGTCATTATGGATGTGAGAGTTGGACTGGGAAGAAAGCTGAGCACCAAAGAATTAATGCTTTTGAACTGTGGTGTTGGAGAAGACTCTTGAAAGTCCCTTGGACTGCAAGGAGATCCAACCAGTCCATTCTAAAGGAGATTGGTCCTGGGTGTTCTTTGGAAGGAATGATGCTAAAGCTGAAACTTCAGTACTTTGGTCACCTCATGCAAAGGGTTGACTCATTGGAAAAGAGTCTGATGCTGGGAGGGATTGGGGCCAGGAGGAGAAGGGGATGACAGAGGATGAGATGGCTGTATGCCATCACTGACTCGGTGGACGTGAGTCTGAGTGAACTCTAGGAGTTGGTGATGGACAGGGAGGCCTGGTGTACTGCAATTCATGGGGTCGCAAAGAGTTGGACATGACTGAGCGACTGAACTGAACTGAACTGAAATGAGAAAATAACTATTATCAGATATCGATAAAGACTGTGTGGATTGGCATGTCTTATTCTGACCAACTTGCAATTATATAGTCAAGTAACAGTCATTTATTCATTAATATGATAAAAGTAACTTTAAAGAAACTTGAAATAGGTACTCAAATAAGTGTATTTTTCCTGTGGCTTGGAGAAAGTTAAATTATGATCTGACTTTTCTTGGCATAGAGAGATGCTGCACTTTAATTAACATTTTATCCAAGCCATAATGAAGACCAATGGCTATTCTAGCTCTGAAATAGAATAAGCCAACTATGGAGATTTCTCAGTACTCCTGAGAAAAGCTCTAGATTCTCTAGATATGGTATGCATTTTTGTTTGCATGTAAGTAGTTGCTCAGTTATGTCCAACTCTTTGAGACCCCATGGATTATAGCCTGCCAGGCTCCTCTGTTCATGGGATTTCCCAGGCAAGAATTTTAGAGTGGGTAGCCATTCCCTTTCTTGTGGGGGTCTTCCTGACCCAGGGATTGAAACCTGGTCTAATGCACTGCAGATGGATTCTTTACTGCCTGAACTGCCAGGGAAGCTAATCTAACTTAGTTATGGAAATGTACACAGTGTAAATGCAAGGAATATTTGCTTTCACTTCTCCTAAAACCATTTTTCTCCTTGCATACCCTGAGAATTAGAATTTCAGTCATTTATCTAGCTAATTGTACTGATCCAAAAAGATAATAAAACTTATTATCTACCTGAGATTGCCATTGGTTATGAACTAGACTAAGTACCTAAATAAATTCCCAAGGTGCCAGGAAAACTGAAGCACTTCAGTTTCTCAGTCATGTCCAACTCTGTGACCCCATGAACTGCTACACGCCAGTCTTCCTGGTCCATCAACAACTCACAAAGCTTGCTCAAACCCATGTCCATCAAGTCAGTGATGCCATCCAACCAACCATCTCATCCTCTGTTGTCCTTTTCTCCTCCTACCTTCAATCTTTCCCAACATCAGAGTCTTTTCAAATGAGTCACTTCTTTGCATCAGGTGGCCAAAGTATTGGAGTTGATGGACTGGTTGAATGTCCTTGCAGTCCAAGGGACTCTCAAGAGTCGTCTCCTACACGACAGTTCAAAAGCATCAATTCTTCGGTGCTCAGCTTTTTTTATAGTCCAACTCTCACATCCATACATGACTACTGGAAAAACCATAGCCTTGACTAGACAGACCTTTGTTGGCAAAGTAATATCTCTGCTTTTTAATATGCTGTCTAAGTTTGTCATAGCTTTTCTATTTGCATGTCAATGAGATGAAGCTCAGTTCTTGAATATATTTCTTTGTTTTATCACTGAGTCAATCTGGCTGTTAGATACAGGTAGCTTCTCTGCTCAGTCAGTAAAGAATCAAGGAGGAAACTTGGGTTCGCTCTCTGGTTCAGGAAGATCCACTGGAGAAGGAAATGACAACCAACTCCAAGTATTCTTGCTTGGGAAATGCCATGGACAGAAGAGCCTGGAAGGCTGCAGTCCATGGGGTCGTAAAGAGTTTGACATTACTGAGTGAGTGAACACATACACAGTTATGTTCTGAAGAGTTAGAGTAAAATGCTATGATACTTTACATCTCATCTATTAGAACCAGAGTGATTCTATCTTTTCAGGAGTGAACAGGGAAGCACTTATCTCTTTCCAGTATTAAAATAGGTCCATTATTCTCCATCCCACGACTCATGTATAGGATGAATCTCACCACACATGCCAAACGTTTTTATTGTCTCTTATAGGTTTGCCTTTAGCTCTAGATGTGCAGGTTTTGTGCTAAGTAAATATATGTGTGTGTGTGTGTGTGTGTGTGTGTGTGTGTGTATGTATGCACGCACAAATGAGGTAACATCTCCATTCATTCACAGTTCTTAATGAAACACTTAGAATTTCTTATACTTTTATGAGCCAAATGCTTTTCTCTTAATTCTACTGAATTTATTTGCATCCTGCCGCAGCTCTTTGTTGATATATTATTTCTTTAGATTATACATCTAAAGTTAACAGTAATTAAGTTATATTTTCACTTTATGTCAGACTTTGATTGCATTTTTAATACTTCAGTCTTCTGGAGCCTGGGAAATAACCAGATTTTAAGGAACTTCCATGAGTGGATATTCTGTATGTGATATTAAATTATCAAAAATTCTGAATAGGACAATTACATAGTCATGTGGTGCATTGACTGGGTTTAAGATGGCAGAACTGGAGGTGAAAATGATCTGTTCAGAGGCTGTTAGTAAAGTCCTAATGAGAAATAATGGAGTCCTCAGTTAGGGCCAGTAGTGGTGATTAGGAACCAGAATGTAAATTAGAAATCCAACTTCTTTATAAAAACCACTTAATCCAAATTTAAATTTTAATAAAGAAAAACTGTTATCTATGTATCCAGTTATTTCTTCTGAGTTTACATGATTAACTACATAAATTTCAATTACAGTGCATTGGCCTCTCTTTAAGCTGTCCTATGTACTTAGAAATATAAGAGACATATAAATTGAATGAGTTAAGGAATAAAAGAATTACTCAAACAATTCCTACAGACTCACAGTTTCATATAAAAGTATTACATAGTTATTAACTATATCACCACCTGTACATAGCAATATGTAATTATTTTAAATTGCTAATATTTTAAGTTCATATGCAGTATTTTAACCACTATTTATTTTAATTACTCCCTTCCTAAGGTTTACTGTTTTTGACATAATATTTTACACGTTTGTTGTATATATCCCTTAACTACTTGTTGTGGATATAGATGATTTTATTATTTAATTTTGTCTATTGAAATTCCTACTAGCTTTATACTAGGCTGGTTTACAACATTTATTGTATATTAGCCTTTACCAATGTGATTTTTCTTTTCATAACTTTCGTGATTTTAGTTGTGGCCTTTTCATTTACACTCAGAGAAGGCTCTTTAACATTTCATCTAAGCTAAATGGTGGTGCTGAAATTTTAGCTTTTCAATTCAGTTCAGTTCAGTCACTCAGTCATGTCTGACTCTAGCAACTCCTTGAATTGCAGCATGCCAGGCCTCCCTGTCCATCACCAATACCCAGAGTTCACTCAAACTCATGTCCTTCGAGTCGGTGATAGCATCCAGCCATCTCATCCTCTGTCGTTCCCTTCTCCTCCTGCCCCCAATCCCTCCCAGTATCAGGGTCTTTTCCAATGAGTCAACTCTTCATATGAAGTGGCCTAAATATTGGAGTTTCAGCTTTAGCATAAGTCCTTCCAAAGAACACCCAGGACCAATCTCCTTTAGAATGGACTGGTTGGATCTCCTTGCAGTCCAAGGGATTCTCAAGAGTCTTCTCCAACACCACAATTCAAAAGCATTAATTCTTTGGTGCTCAGCTTTCTTCCCAGTCCAACTCTCATATCCATACATGACCACTGGAAAAACCATAGCCTTGACTAGACAGACCTTTGTTGGCAAAATAATGTCTCTGCTTTTGAATATGCTATCTAGGTTGGTTATAACTTTTCTTCCAAGAAGTAAGCGTCTTTTAATTTCATGGCTACAATCATCATCTGCAGTGATTTTGGAGCCTCAAAAAATAAAGTCTGACAGTTTCCACTGTTTCCCCATCTATTTCCCATGAAGTGATGGGCCCAGATGCCATGATTTTCATTTTCTGAATGTTGAGCTTTAAGCCAACTTTTTCACTCTCCTCTTTCACTTTCACCAAGAGGCTTTTTAGTTCCTCTTCACTTTCTGCCATACGAGTGGTGTCATCTACATATCTGAGGTTATTGATATTTCTCCCGGCAATCTAGATTCCAACTTATGCTTCTTCCAGCAAAGGGTTTTCATGATGTACTCTGCATATAAGTTAAATAAGCAGGGTGGCAATATACAGCTTTGATGCACTCCTTTTCCTATTTGGAACCAGTCTGCTGTTCCATGTCCAGTTCTAACTGTTGCTTCCTGACCTGCATATAGGTTTCTCAAGTGGCAGGTCAGGTGGTCTGGTATTCCCATCTCTTTCAGAATTTTCCACAGTTTATTGTGATCTACACAGTCAAAGGCTTTGGCATAGTCAATAAAGCAGAAATTGATGTTTTTCTGGAACTCTCTTGTTTTTTCCATGATCTCTGGTTCCTCTGTCTTTTCTAAAACCAGCTTGAACATCTGGAAGTTCACCATTCACGTATTGATGAAGCCTGGACTGGAGAATTTTCAGCATTACTTTACTAGCATATGAGATGAGTGCAATTGTGCGGTAGTTTGAGTATTGCTTCGCTGGTGGCTCAGACGGTAAAGCGTCTGCCTGCAATGCGGGAGACCTATGTTCGATTCCTGGGTTGGGAAGATCCCCTGTGGTCAGGAAGATCCCCTGGAGAAGGAAATGTCAATCCACTCCAGCACTCTTGCCTGGAAAATCCAATGGACGGAGGAGCCTGCTAGGCTACAGTCTATAGGATCGCAAAGAGTCGGACACAACTGAACAACTTCACTTGAGCATTCTTTGGCATTGCCTTTCTTTGGGATTGGAATGAATACTGACTTTTTCCAGTCCTGTGGCCACTGCTGAGTTTTCCAAATTTGTTGGCATATTGAGTGCAGCACTTTCACAGCATTTCAGGATTTGAAATAGCTCAGCTGGAATTCCATCACCTCCACTAGCTTTGTTCATGTGATGCTTTCTAAGGCTCACTTGACTTCACATTCTAGGATGTCTGGCTCTAGGTGAGTATTACACCACTGTGATTATCTGGTCGTGAAGATCTTTTTTTGTACCATTCTGTGTATTCTTGCCACCTCTTTTTAATATCTTCTGCACTTATCTATAAAACTTTTGATCTAATCATCAATCTTAATGATAACCTTGCTAGGTAGAGTATTCTTGGTTGCAGTTTTTTTTCCCTTTAATGACTTTAAATATACCATGCCATCACATTTTGGCCTTCAATGTCTGAAAATTCAGTTTATATCCGTGTGGGAGTTTCCTTGTATGAAACTTTTTTTTTCTTGTTGCTTTTAATATTCTCTCTTTATTTTTTGCCATTTTAATTATAATATGTCTTGGTATAATTCTCTATGAATTGGTCCTGTTTGGGACTCTCTGTGCTTTCTGGACCTGCATGTCTGTTTCTTTTCTTAGGTTAGGGAGGTTTTACCTGCTATATACTCTGATCCTTTCTCTCTTCTCTTTAAAGGATACCTATATTAGGAATGTTAGCATGCTTGATATTGTCCCCAAAATCTCCTGTAAGCTGTCCTCATATATTCTTATTATTTATTTATTTTTTTCTCCATTCAGTTTCATTGATTTCCCTTACTCTGTCTTACAGCTTTCTGATCTGTCCCTCTATATCATTTAATCTGCTCTGGATTCCTTCCAGTGTATTTTTCATTTGAGTTATGATATTCCTCTCTGATTGGTTCTTCTTTACACTTTCTAACTGATAAAAACAGTTACTGTTAACTTCATACTCTATTTATCATATCTTCTTCTGAGTTATTGGACATATTTAAAATTTTTGAGATTGCCTATGTCCATTTCACTTAGTTTTTCTGTTATTTTTTATTTTGTTCCATTATTTAAAACACATTCACATGTTGCTTCATTTTGCCCAGTTAGACATTTTTACTTCTATGTATTGGTTGGTTACATTTCTGACCTGGGAGAAGTGGCCTTTTGTAGGAGGCATCCTATACATCCTAGCAGTATACTTCCCTCTGGTCACCAGTTAGATGCTCTAAGGATGCCCCTATGTAGGGTGCATGAGACCTTCTCTTGTGGTAGGTTGACCACTGTGGGTGGTCTTTTAGGCATGGCTGGTCACTGTTCTGGTAGGTTACTAGGCCCTGCTTTGTGTGGAGCCTGCTAGCCCAGGAGTATGGACCTAGGTCACAAGGCTGCTAGCTGTGGGGATCCAAAGAGAGAGGTGGTCCCAGAGGTTAGTGCTGGCCCACTGGTGGGTGAAGCTGGGTTCTAAAGTGGGCAGTGGTGGGGCCAGGGTTTTGGGCTCCAGTGTTGGCCTGCTGGTGGCTAGGACCAGTTCCTGGCACAGCTACTTTTGGGGTCTGGAATGTCCCAAAGGCTGATGTTGACCTAGTGGTGAGTGGGGCTGAGGCTAGATCCTGTGGCAACTGGTTGAAGGTCCAAGGTGTCCCTGAGCTTGTGTCTGACTGCTTGTGGGCACAGAGGGTTCCCTGGGGGCCATGGAGCTGGTGTCTGTCCACTGGCAGGCTAGGATGATTCCTGACATGGTGGCTGTGGATTTTTGCATGTCCTGAGATGATTTGGGGCTGGCTAGTGGGTGGCTTGTTTTGTTGTGAAAGAATTCAGAGATGATGTGACAAGAATTGGATTCATTTAGAGAGTAACACCCTTCACAGCCAGGTTGTGGGCCATCTCAGAAAGTGAGAGAACCTCAAAATATGGCATGGCGTTTTTATGGACAGGGTAACTCCATATGCTAATGAGTGGGAGAATTAGTCCAACTATGTTGGGAAAGGGACAGAGAGTTCCAGAAATTGGTCCACTGCCCACTTTTTGACCTTCTATGAATGTGAAAGGGTTAGTCACTCAATCATGTCCAATTCTTTGTGACCCCATGGATTGTAGCCTGTCGGGCTCCTTTGTCCATGGAATTCTTCAGGCAAGAATACTGGAGTGGCTAGACATTCCCTTCTCTAGGGGATCTTTTCAACCCAGGGATCGGATTGGGTCTCAATGCTTGGTCTCCGGCACTGCAGGCAGCTTCCTTATCATCTGAGCCACCAGGGGAGCCCTGACATTTTATGGTTGACCTCAGAATCATGATGCTGGTGGGCGTACCATTTAGCATGCTGTTGTGTTACAGTGAGCATATAATGAGGCTCAGGGTCTGCTAGAAGTTGACTCTTCTGCGTAGTGGAACTGGTTGGTTCTAAGCAGGTTTCTTTATGTCCTATGGCTATGTCATTCTTTTAGACTTTATGCCCTGCCCTTTTCCCTGCTGTTTCACAGTGATACAAATTTTATGAGAATGGTATAAATGTGTTAATGCAATGATACAGATAATTGAAACACTGCAAGTGTTTCAAATCATTTTTTGCTGTCCACTACAAATAGTTCATTGTATATCTCCATGCTGCTGCTGCTAAGTTGCTACAGTTGTGTCCAACTCTGTGTGACCCCATAGACAGCAGCCGGCCAGTTCCTCTGTCCCTGGGATCTCCAAGCAAGAATACTGGAGTGGGTTACCATTTTCTTCTCCATATATCTCCATACACACAGGAAAAACTACAATATTTTTTTTAATATGCAATTAAATTGCTAGTGAGCCAGAAACTATACCTTTTCTGAGTACAGGATAGTAGAAATTCTCTGCATTTTATTATAGAGATAAAATATGTTTTATTATATATTTTATATATAGTAAAATTATATAATTATGATTTATATATGCTATAAATTTAATTATAATTATTTTATAGTTATTTATTTTATTATAATTCAACCCTTTTTTTCATTCATTCTTAAAATCCTTTCTTATTTTTTAAAGTTCTTTCAGGTGATGATTTGCTCTCCTTGTTGATCCGTAGGGCAATTTTACATATGATAGCTGTTCAGTGTGCTTTTCAATAATTATTAGTGTAAAAAGTAAAATGACAATTGGATGCAGGGAAAATGTTGAAGGCTATCATCTAGACTGAAGGTGCAAATTTTAAACTGGTGCTTTCCCCTAAAGTTAAAAATAATCATGAGATTATTATAGATGGCAGTTCTCACCAAGACAATAGTTTGCTTCTTGTTAGGCCACAGATCTTTTACTTTGCTACAAGATTCTGTAAACATATCTGTGGATAAATGAAAGAACCAAAAATAAAAGTTTTTATATAAACACACACACGTGCACATTCGTATGTACAATGATCATTTCTCTCCCTTCCCTGAGACTGCTGCATTGAACTCTTAGAGCTATTACTTCATCACTCAGAATGTTTTACCCTCCAAAGCAAGCTCTTACTGTTAAAGTTTCTGGATTCTGGGGATGTCAAAAACAAAACAACTTGTCCTTCAGAACGGCATGTTTTCCTCCTTGTAAAAGTTCTCAGCAATTTATTCATAGCGTTGTGTTGTGTGCTCAGCATTCTCATGCTTTGTATTCTGTAAAGAGCTCACTCAGGCTAAAAGCCAAATATTCAGCCAAAGCATTTGCTGCCTCATCCTACAAATATCCATTAGTGCAGTCCCTGGTGAATTTGCTTGGTAAGAAAGGGGCAGTTGATTGTGAATGAGTTTTACTTTTTCCAGCAAATTCTCATTTGAATATAGTTGCATGTATCTAGGGACAAAAAAATCTTTGAAAGAAATTGATATTCAGCCTCTCTCATATTCTGATGAAATTGAGATACAGTAAGAGATCTGTCCCAAAAGGATTTATAAATATAGAATAGGCTGCCTGTGAGGATTGCTTATAGCTGTAAGTGGTTTAGATACCAGATTTGAAATTTATTGGATCTCTGTCAATAATATTGTTAGTCTGTTGGACAGATCAAAAGTATAAGATCATATGAGGCAGGGTTTTTCACCTGTAAGTCAGTGACATGATTCTCTGTTTGCAAAGACTGAGAAGTAGAGTTCTTTCTCTGCATATTTCCCAATGGAAAAACAGTATTACTGATATAAAAGTAAGATACTAATAATGCTGGTCCCAGTCATACACTCATACACATAAACATACAAATACTCACAGATTACCTCTCTAATTAGATCACTGGTCATAATCTAAAAGTAACTGAAAATTGAATAAAGAAATGGGCACAACCTCACCAATAAAAGAATGAAGAATTTTATAGGAATTTGAGTTTTCTTTTATGACATTTACAAGTGTTTATATAACCCAAGTATGTGTGCAGAAATTTTTATGTATTGTCTATATACCTAAAAATATAAAAAAGATGGAAAATATTTCCTTTAATAGACATGACTGAGCGACTGAACTGACTGACTGAACTGATTGTAGCTCTATTTTTAGTGTTTTTAGGAGGCTTCATACTGTTTTCCATAGGATTCACCTGTGGTTCAGTGGTAAAGAATCCATCTGCAATGCAGAAGATGCTGGTTCAATACCTGTCTTGGGAAGTTCCCTTGGAGGAGGTTATAGCAACTCACTCCAGTATAATTGCTTGGAGAATTCCATGGACAGAGAAGCCTGGAGGGCTACAGTCCAGAGTACTGCAAAGAATCAGAAACGACTGAAGTGACTGAACGTGCAAGCATACACATACTGTTTTCCACAGTGACTGCACCAATTTATATTTGCTTCATACTGTTTTCCATAGGATTCACCTGTGGTTCAGTGGTAAAGAATCCATCTGCAATGCAGAAGATGCTGGTTCAATACCTGTCTTGGGAAGTTCCCTTGGAGGAGGTTATAGCAACTCACTCCAGTATAATTGCTTGGAGAATTCCATGGACAGAGAAGCCTGGAGGGCTACAGTCCAGAGTACTGCAAAGAATCAGAAACGACTGAAGTGACTGAACGTGCAAGCATACACATACTGTTTTCCACAGTGACTGCACCAATTTATATTCTCATCAACAATGTTCAAGGGTTGTATTTTTTTTCCTAATCCTTGCTAACATTTATTATGTTTTCTTTTTGGTGATAGCCATTCTGACAAATGTGAGGTAAAATCTCAATGCAGTTTTGATTTGCATTTCCCTGATGATTAGCAATGTTGAACACCTTTGCCTATACCTGATAGCTATCTGCATTTGCCTTTTGGAAAGATGTCTATTAAGTTTTTCTTCTCAATTTACAATCAAGTTGATTTTATTAATGTTTAATTATATGAATTGTTTGACTAAGTTGGGTATTAATCCTTATCACTCATATTATTTCCAAATATTTTCTTCCATTCACTAGGCTGTGTTTTCATTTTGTTAGTGGTTTTCTTGGCAATGCAAAAGCTTTTAAAATTCATTAGGTCTCATTTGCTTTGTTATTTATTTTAAATATAAATTTATTTATTTTAATTGGAGACTAATTGCTTTATAATATTGTACTGGTTTTGCCATACATCAATTTCATTTTTGCTTTTATTTCCTTTACGTTAGGAAATTGATCTCAAAAATATTTCTGTGATTTATGACAAAAAGTTTTCTGCATATATTTTCCTCTAGCAGTTTTACAGTATATGGCCTTACATTTAGGCTTTTAACCTACTTTAAGCTTATTTTTGTTCAGTTTAGTTCAGTTGCTCCGTCATGGCTGACTCTTTGCAACTCCATAAATTGCAGCACGCCAGGCCTCCTTGTCCATCATTAACACCCAGAGTTCACTCGGATTCATGTCCATCGAGTC